>QRFJ01006050.1:0-31506 GCA_006176705.1 Cocos nucifera | reverse complement strand
TTTTATTTTTAAACAAATTAGCTCCCACTATTTTCTCGGATCCCTACACTCCCTCTGTAGAGATGCGAAAATCTCCACGATTGATGATTTCTAGTGGGTGGTGCGGTCTCACCAACTGACTCATCACCTCACCTAACAGTTATTGGTGATGGGTTAGCCAATGAGTGAACAACTCTTGTTCAATGATTCTCTAATCATGGTGCACCCAAACTTGGTCTCTAATTCATGAATCTCACCGTATCCGGAATATTGATCCACTCCTTAGTTAAGTCAGACCCACCATTTGCATAGACTGGGTTCCTAATTGGGTCTCTCACCGTATCCGGAATATTGAGCCCAACTCATCCTCCAGCCCATAGCATCCAATGCCTAATAGACATGGTTGCGTCTTCCCGGTGCAACTGAGCCACTGTATCCAGCCGAGAACAATCAACCCCGGGAAGGGCCCGCACGTCTACAATGGTGGAAGACCTCGGACTTAATCTTTTCTTAGGGAGAATTGATTCAGGTCTCATTAAACTAGACTTGGCTTAGTCATAACAATTATGACTAACCTAGTGGCATGGGTCAGCTCGGATTATTGACCACCTCAGATCAGAACTGTGTCAACAGATATGGCCAGGTAAGTGAGATCGGTGGAAGGAATATGCCGTTAACTCGCACAAGAACGCATTCAGGTCGAGTAGCTTCCAATTAAAAACCAGTCGGTCGTCTGTGCCAAACTTACCTTAGACACCAAATTGTTGAGTCAGAACCAATTGGGTTAGCCTACAATCCAGACTCTAACCTCTGAGCCTAATTAGGTCTTGCTTGATCGTGACTCGATCTTGACCCAGACTTAATCCTATTAGGCTGGTCAATTTAAGCATTGTTGATCCCATCTAACCAACTCTTGATTCAGGTTTGATCAACCGCTTAGACCTAATTGAGCTACCCAAGCCCGAACCCAGTATTATGAATATGTCTTAGATCTGAAATTCTCAATTTTAGACCTAATTGAATATTCCATAAACTTAATTCTTAATTAAGTTGGGTTCATAAACAAAATATGCACAATAAATCCTAGGGTTTCAGGATCTAGGGTTTTGCAGAAAGTAAGTTTTGGGTTTCTGATTAAGGACGAACACGCAGCACCCCTACACGTCATAAGAACACCCCATCGAATGGGAAGAGAGGGCCTTTAAACCCTTCTTCGTTCTTATGACCGGACGGCCAAGAGGAACGCCTTAATCAGGAACATGTAAATCTACAAAACAGTTATAGATCTATATCATATATCTCATATACAAATTTAGATCTAATCAAGGCATATTTTGCATACATCTCATGTATCAAATTCATGCATGTTTTCAGATCTAAATTATCACATAATAATCTAAAAAATTAGATTTAAATTGATCTAATCAAAATAAATTCTAATCTAGACAATTATGTAGAACTATTCTACAACTAGTCTAGTCATGCATCTATCATATCTCATATGATATTTAAAATTAAATAATTTTTATTTGCTGTTTATCAGATGTTATTATAACACTTATAATATCAGAAAATAGTAAATAAGAAGATCTAAAATATGATTTAATCAGATTAAATCAAAGACATGCAAAACTATTCTATAGAACTATTCTATTCTAGAACTAGTCATGCATATCTTCATGTTCTTAGATCCAAATCATTTAATTTTAATTTTTCTTGATTTCAGATCTGATCACATCTCATGTGACATCTGAAATCACTTTATTTTCTAATTAAAATAAAATTAAAATCAGATCTAAACAATTTAGAACCATGGCTCTGATACCAGTTGAAGGGAAATCCTGATTTCCCGGTCCAGGTTCGTCCAGATCTGATTAGATCAAGAGATATATTTCAAAAATTTTCTCTTGATCTCAATCAGATCTTGATATGTTTCAGATCTGATTCTTATTATTTTAATAAATAAAATAAAATAAGATAAATTAAATCAAATTTAATTTACCTGATTTGGGTAATCCTATTACCCTGTAGATGATCCTGATTGCAGCGGAAGGTTCTGGATCTTAGCCACGCAAGCGCCTGGCCTCTATCCGGTATCCACTCGGGTTGGATCTGGAGATCCTCTTCTTCTCTATCACACCTCCAAAAATCAGATCTGGATCTGATCTGGAGGATCTTCAAAACTCTTTTGAAGATCTGCAGTCGTCCTTTTGCAGCAGCGCAGCCTTCTTGCTTTTGATCGCCTTTCCTTGATCTGAATCGCACCAATCTAAATCCAAAACACTTTTGGACGTGGAGAGCAAGGGGAGAAGAGACTATGGCATGGAGAAGGAGGGGAGAGGCAGCCTTGGGGCGTGTCTAATAGCATTCACTCTTACTTGGAATTAGGGTTGGGCGCAGGGTCTTATTTATAGACCTCTTGTGATCCAACTCCTCTTCCTCTCAACCAATCACAACCCTTTGTGAAATCAGATCTAAATCTGATTGGTTGGAATAGAGACCCCTGGATTCCTCCTTAGAGGGCACCTAAGACCAGTCAAACTGGATTCTTAGTAGAACTCTGATTGGAATCCAAAAGGGAGGTGGAGTCCTTGTCCAACAAGGACTCCTAGGCGCCTCCTACTTGGGCTCACGCCACCCTTGGCGTGCGCCCTTCTCCTTGCCAAGGTTCTGGCAGGGGGACAAGCCCCCACCAGCTCTCCAATAGGTGCATGACATGTGGTCAAAAGTCAAAGGGTGAATGGTCAACGTTTGACCAGTCAAAGGTAGACTTTTGACCAAAGTCAAAGAACAAGAAATGGCAGGTGACCAAAAATGGCAGGTAATGTCTTACAAATAAGACAACCTATTCTGACTTGGACAACCTCCAGTCAGACCATATGAAGGCCTCTGATTGAGCACAAACTCCTTTGGCTCAGTCAGGACAACTTATTTATGATAGCAAAAGAAGAACGTTAGGTTCAATCGAGTGCTAGCACGATTTCCTTGAACCTAATTGAATCTCATTCAGATCAATTGAACTAGATCAGTTCAATTGATGATCACCAGATTCAAACCCTTGTTTGTGTGACCCAGTTAGGTTCAGTTCTGTATGGTAATGGGATATGTCATGATCTCTATCATAGACATCATCGAAACTCCTTTCGATGGATCAGAACTCTTCTGATTCGAACAGCTAGAATGATCGATCATCTAAATCATTCTAATTGCTCCCAAAATCCACCAGTGACACCTAGCAGTATATGGTGGCAACCCATCAGAGCTGAATGCGAACCTCTTGGTGCAGCTACCTGTGTGATTCAGTTCTTCTATCTTGAGCCCCGATCAGATTAGGGTTAAGGTGAACTCGTCAAACCCTAGTCTCTGTCATATGATGTAATCATTCGATTCGAGTCCAATGTGAAAATCTAAATAGAAACTCTTTCTATTATTTCACTCTACCATGGCCATGAATTTCTGGACTTGATTCTCATGATCATCATAGGGCTACTCCTCTACCACCGAGGTAGATAGATTCCATCTTGATGCAATCCAGTTCCTACAATAAACATGCTATAGCCAACATACGCCTCAGGGTTCCATATGGCTAGGAGAACGAGTAATGGTGTAGTCAAACTATAACACCCTCAAGGTGAACTACCGATGCATCTCAGGTCAAAGAACCAGACACACTACTGCAGCATCGAGTCAGTCATTGACGAGAAGGTAGACTTCCTAATGACTACTCGAGGTGGTCACGCTCAGTGCCCTCGTTCTCTAACGAGTACCTGTACTCTCACTCCGGTGTCTCCACACCGTAGACTCAAGACTCATCTACTAAAGAGAAGCGATCGTACACCAACCTTCCGAATCAATCACCATCCTCGTGATGATCCTATGGTCGGGAGCTGTTTATGAGTTAATAATGATTATTCATGTCTTAAATTTTCAACTCTTAAAAATATGAATTATCATTACCATTAACTCAAAGGATGTATCACAGACACTAAATACATAGGTGTGATAGAAAATAACCCATTTCATTAATTATAGTCAAAATTACAATTTTGCCCCTAGAAGTGTATTACAAGTGTTAGCCAATTCTGGCTTCTAGGGCACATATATCTAACAGAATGCTCTGGAGTTGATCATGTTCAATGATGATGTACCTATACATCTCATCTGTATGCCCTACCAGTGTCTCCATACTCCTTGGTTAAGAGGACAACCAACCCATATAGCATACAATGATCTATACTCGATAGATATTGACATCCTAATTAACAGCCTATCATTCGGTCATCAATAAATTTAAGGACTAATCAATAATCCTCTCTTTATTGAAGCTAAATAATCCTAAGGACTTCATCACAATAATGGAGTTCGTTAGAAGATGAATACTTTATGATGAAAAATATTAAAAATATATTTTATTTATTAATAAATTAATTTTAGATACAATATAGCTCAACCGTCAGTAGGATGATGATTAGCTTTGAGACACATTTTCCAACACCTTAAACCCCAAAACATGGGATGCCTTACCTAGGTCTTTCATAGAAAATTCCTCGGATAACCATATTTTGACCTATGTTAGCATGAAAATATCATTCTCAATCAGGAGGATGTCATCCATATACAATACGAGGAAGACAACAGTGCTCCCACTGTCCTTCTTGAACACACTTGATTTTTTCTCTTTGTTGATGAAACTGAATGATTTGATTACATCAAGCATTCTAACTCCGAGATGCTTGCTTGAGTCCATAGATGGACCCTTGTAGCTTGCAGACCATTGTGATCACCATCACTAGATGTGAAAATAAATAGTTGTTCCATATAAATATCTTTCTTATGATATTCATTTATGAACTTTGTTATTACGTCCATCTACCATATTTCATAATTAAAATATACTACAATGATAAGCAATGTGCGGATGGATGGCCACTGACGAGAAGGTATCTAATACCCTTTCACCATTAGCCAAGTCTTGAATGTCCCTACATTCCATTTGCACCTATCTTTTTTTTGAATATTCATTTTCATCCAATAGGTACTATACCTTTAGATGGATCTACCAAGATCCAGATTTGGTTCGAGCACATCAAGTAAATCTTTGATTTCATTGCCTCTAACTAATTCTCAGAGTGGATTTCTGATATTATCTCATCATAGGTTCTGGGATCATCATCATGAACTCCATTTTTCATGAGAAATATTTCCTCTACTTCCTTTAAAATAGTATCTAAGTACCTTGAGAAGGACGAAAAATCCTATTTGACCTACGATGTGGAGGAGGTAGTGTGTGTGGATTGGCTTAGACTAACTGGGTTTCTCAGATGCCTTGGCTCGTTGCTCTTTGGAGACTTTCTCCTTGAGCTTAATCTATCTTTCGATGCCACCATCTTGAATAAACTATTTTTCAAGAAAAATAGTGTGTCGACTCACAATCATATTATGGTCTTCCGAAAGATAGGAATAATATCCTAATGACTTTTTAGGATATCCAATAAATCGAGCTCTAAGAAACCTAGACTCTAACTTGTCCGTCGTCGGACAATCCAAATTTTGAGATGACTCAGACTTGGCTTCTTATCATGCCATATCTCATATGCAGTGGCAAAAATGATTTTAGATAAAATCTTATTTAGTAATTAGATAGCTGTCATTAAACTATGTTCCTAAAGAAACTCAAGAAAGTTTGTAAAGCTTATCACGGATCAAACTATATCCAATATGGTCTAGTTTCTCCATTCTAAAATCTCATTGAGTTAAGGTGTTCTAGACGGAATCCATTATGAGACTATGCCATTTTTCTGAGGATAGTCTAGAAATTCATGACTAAGGTATCACCTCCTTGATCTGATTGAAGAATCTTAATGAAATTTTTGATTTACTTTTCCACTTTGTGTCGGAACTCCTTAAACTTTTCAAAGACTTTAGACTTGTATCGCATTAAGTATACATAACTCTACCGAGATAGATTATCAGTAAAGATAATAAAATAGACGTAATTACCTCTAGCTGACACATCAAATGGGCCACACACATCTATATGTACTAGGATAAGTAGGTTTGTAGCCCTTTCCCCATATCCTATAAAAGAAAGTTTGGTCATTTTGCCTTGTGGGCATGATTCACAAATTAGATATGACTTGGAAGTCAATGGACCCATTAGTTTAGATTTCTCTAATTTGTTAATCTTGCCTTTGGCTATATGACCTAGCCTAAGGTCCCATAGATACCTTTCATTTAGACCATCCATAGATTACTTAGATCCTCCTTTCTTCTTGTTCTTTAGACTGGCCAGGTATGCAAGGAGTTCCACTTCTAATGACCATTGGAGTTATAGTGGAAACACTTGTCCTTCTCCATGGTCTTCTTCTTCAGCTTGTCCTTCTTTTTTTCTTCTATTTTTTACTTTTTTACAGACTTCTTCTTCTTTGATCAAAAAGACTTTCTCTTTGAAGAAGTTTGCTCCAAAGCCAGAATTGAGTTCTTTGTGAAGAAACCAGATCTAGGATTTCAGGATTAAATCTTGAAACTTTCTCAAGATCTGACAGTGAAAGACTAAAATTAATCAAAATTAATTTTAAATATCAAAAAATATCCTAGATCTAGGATCTGTTATATGATCATGGCATGTCATTAAATCAAAAATTAAAATATAAAGAAGAAATTAAAATATATTGATCACACCAACACGTATATACACTACATCTAATGTGGGTATGAAAATAATAGATTAGATCTACTACTTATGCAAGTTAGACATTCTAACTTGCTGATTTGAGCTTGAGGATGAAGTTGCAAGCTGCACATGTGTGTGGCCTCTAGGAGTCATCCACACAAGCCCACGATCACGATCAGAAGTCTTGATGCAGGAAATCAGCATAGTATGCTAGTACTGTGTTGATCCTTTTTTGATGATCGATCAAATCCCTCCTTCTTCTAGATTTGGACTCTTCCAAAGAGGAGAAGGAAAAGAGGAGTTTTTAGATGTGAGATACTCTCAGAAAACTCAAGGAAGGAGGAAGGGAAGAGGTGAGCAACCCTAGAAGAAGATCCTCTTCTTCTTCTCTTTGCTCTCACCTAGACATCTATCTATGAAAACCCAACACCCAAGAACCCTTTTTCTCTGATCTTCACACACCCAAAATCTCTCTCAAAGATCTATTTTTCACAGAAATTTTAGGCTAAAATTCATCCTAAATAAATAGATATGGAAGAGCCTTGTCTAGGTCAAATTTCTAGACAAGACAGGATGATATATAGCAAGTTATTGGGGTGCCCAACAATTGGACGCCCCCTCCTCATCCCATGCTGTGGACCACCTAGAATATATGCACAAATGCTCTCTTTTTTATCATAAAAATCAGAGAGAAAATCAGGTGGGTGGCGGCACAAAGGAAGGAATATAAGTTGGTTGAAATTCTATCATATAGAGTCCAATTACACAACAACTTGCCATCTATTTTGACCAGGTCCATAACTTATTCCAAATAAGTAGGAGAGGGAGAGAGAGGGGACGTGTGAACATCATAAAAAAAAGGGATTCCATGAAAAAATCCTAAAAAATAGGTGTGGGGGCATGGGGTGGGCGTGAGATATTAAGTGGCGCAAGAAATGGAATCCTAGTTATACTAGGATTCTTATTTTGACTTGATCTAATATAATTTCTCAAATCATATTAAATCAAAAACAAATCAACATAATTTGATTAGATCCTAAACTAATTAAAAAACTAATTAAATTAGATTAAATTATATTTAAATTTAAACTAATTTTCTAATTAAATTAGAAATTGGGTTGATCCAAGTCCTAGTTCAACTAGGACTAGTTCTTTCTTGCACTTGGCTTATGAAATAAACTAATTGGACTTGATCCAATTAAGCTCAAACCAAATCTAATTAAATTATATTTAATTATACTTAATCTTAATCCTTTGGCTTAATTAAATTAAGCAAATTAATAATCAAATTGCTAACGATTCTCCTGCAACACTTGCACTAGATTAAACATCAATCGTATTGATCGTTTAACCCTAGAATGATTTTTAATCATTGATCAATCATTTGATTAGATCATGAGCTCTAATGTATGTGAACTCATAGGTCTAAACCTAAGCAGATAGCATAGAAATAAATTTTTATACCAATCAAAGTAACCATCTAGCAATGATACCCGATGTCCGGATAGATCGAATGTGTAGAACAACATCCTTAGAACTCATACAAATATAGTTTCCATATAATTCATCCGCTTGACCAAAATGCTCATAGGATACCTTAGAGTTCAACTATCAACTTTGATCAAGTTGTCCATATTGTATTTCAAAATATCAAATCCAACTGATGGATTATCCTGGCCAAGGTTTTGTTATATTGAAATATACAGTAATACATTCTTCTCTAACTCTTGGAGTGGTCAATTCTATCTTGATCACACTTTAACTTTGCAAGTACTTGACTGTGTCCAAAAGTCTTCCATTACTAAATTAAAAATTCAGTTAGTCCAGTATCAAAGCATAGTGAGTTGCTTGCAAGTCACTAAAGCGATCTCAGGTCTAAGGGACACTTATATCTATATCCCATTAGAAACATTTTCGACTTTAGAATGCTCTGGAGTTGGTCATATTCAATGAAGATGTATCCATATATCTCACCTATATGTCATACCAGTATCTTCATACTCTTTAGTTAAGAGGATAATCAACCTATATGGCATACAGTGACCTATGCTCGATAGATTCTATCATCCTAATTAACAGCCTATCATTTGATCGTGAATAAATTTAAGGACTAATCGATAAATCCTCTCTTTATTGAAGCTAAATAGCCTTAAAAACTTCATCACAATAATAGAGTTCGTTAGAAGATGAATACTTTATGATGAAAAATATTAAAAATATATTTTATTTATTAATGAATCAATTATAAATATAATGTAGCATAACCATCAATAGGCTGACGATTGACTTTAGGACATCTTTTTTAATAACTCTCACTTATCCTAGAGCCACTCGGCACAGTATCTAATACCCATCTTCGACTTGTGGTTGTTGAACTTCTTTATCACCAGGGCTTTAGTTAAGGGGTCAGCCAGGTTCTTTTTTTCGTCGATCTTCTGAAGGTTGATGTCACCTCGATCCATGATCTCTCGGACCAAGTAAAAGCGACGTAGGATGTGCTTCATCCACTGGTGTGCCTTTGGTTCTTTCGTCTGAGCTATGACACCAGTGCTGTCAAGTAGAGCAGGACCAGACCATCTAGCGAGGATGCTACTCTGAGCTCAATGATAAACTTTCTCAACCATATAGCTACCTTCACAAAATCTAATGATGCGATATACTCTGCTTCGTAAATAGAGTCTACCACAATATGCTGCTTGAAACTCTTTCAGCAGATGGCTCCATCATTTAGAGTAAAGATATATTCGAACATGCTTCTACTATCATCATGGTCAGATTGAAAGCTGGAGTATGTAAACCCCCTAAGTTTCTAATCTGACTCACCATAAATCAACTATTGGTCCTTAATATTTTTCAAATACTTAAGGATGGTTTTAACCATTTTTCAGTAGTTTTCTCTAGGATCAGACTGATATCTACTCACTACTCTTAGTGAGTATGCCACGTTCGGTCTCGTACATGTCATGGCATACATGATGATTCCACTGTCGAAGCATATGGGACTCTACTCATACGCTCTCTCTCTTCAGGAGTTATTAGACAATCATTCTTAGAGAGAAAAATTTCATGACCTATTGAAAGATAGCCCTTTTTGAAATTCTCCATGCTGAACCTCTTCAGCACATTATCTATGTACGAGGACTGGTATAATCCAAGCATCTTTTTAGATCTATCCCTATAGATCTTCATCTTTAAGATGTAGGATACTTCACCCAAGTCCTTCATGGAGAACTATGATGACAACCAGAATTTTATTCCCTATAGTATGAGGATGTCATTCCCAATGTCATCCATGTACAAGATAAGGAATACTACTGCTGGATCATTTATCCATTTGTAAATGTAAGGCTCTTCTCCATTCTTAATGAAGCCATATGTTTTGATCACCTTATCAAAATGCATGTTCTAACTCCGAGATGCCTGCTTCAATCCATAAATCGATCTCTAAAGCTTGCACACCTTGGACTTATTTGTGGATATGAACCCCTCAGGTTGTATCATATACACCTCTTCAGTTAGCTCTCTATTTAGGAAAGTTGTCTTCACATCCATCTATTAGATCTCATAGCCAAGATGGACAGCTATCGCAAGCATTATCCAAATGAATTTAAGCATTGCTATAGGAAAGAAAGTCTTATCATAGTCAATACTATAATGTTGATGATACCCCTTGGCAACCAGACAGGCTTTATAGGTCTCCACCTTTTCGTCTGCACTCCTTTTTCTTTTGAAGACCCATTTACATCCAATGGGTTAACCCCTTCGGGTGGGTCAATCAATGTCCATACATCATTGACCTTCATGAACTTCATTTTGGATTTTATGGCCCCAAGCTATTTCTCATAATCGAATCTCTGCATAGCATCCATATAAGTGATCGAATCCTCATCATCCTCAATGAGTTCAATGGGATCATCTCGGACCAAGTAACCATAGTATCTATTTGGATGATTAAGTACTTTACTAGATCGCCTTCATGGTGTAGGTACACTAGGCTCCGGATATGATCTAATCAAATCTGACTCAGGTTCAACTATATGTATCGATTTTTCTACCTATTGAACATCATCAAGTTCAACCTTAGAGGCAACAGTTCCTTCACTAAGAAAATTCTTTTCTAAAAAGATTATCTTAAGGTTGGCGAACACCTTTTATTCTTCAATATGGTAGAAATAATAACCCTTACTTTCTTTATGATACCCTATAAACACACACTTATCAGACCAAGGTCCAAGCTTATCTTTATGCAAACGTTTGACATAGGCCAGACAATCCCAAACCCGTAGGTGAGAGAGTGTAGGCCTACACCCAGTCCATATTTCATATGGAGTCTTTGTGACTGATTTACTTGGTACATTGTTCAATATATAACATGCAGTCTCAAGAGCATAACCTCAAAATGAAATAGGCAGACTAGAAAGTTCCATCATGGATCGAACCATGTCTAATAAGGATCAATTTCTTCTTTTTGGTACACCATTATGCTGTAGTATTCCTGGAGGAGTCCACTATGAGAGAATCTGATTCTCTCCTATATATGTCAAGAACTCATTGGATAGATATTCGCCTCCTCGATCCGATCGAAGAGTTTTAATATTCTTTCCAATTTATTTTTTTACTTCACTTCAAAATCTTTTGAACATTTCAAATAAATCTGACTTATGTTTTATTAGATAAATATATCCGTACCTGGATAGATCATCTATGAAATTAATGAAGTAGAAGTATCCATCTCTAGCACTTGTGCTCATTGGTCTACATACATCAGTATGTACTAGACCTAAGAGCTTAATGGCTCCCTTATCTTTTCCAATAAAAGATGACTTGGTCATTTTACCAAGAAGACAAGATTTACAGATTGGAAGTGATTCATTATCATTGACTTCGAGAATTTTCTCTTGAGTCAACCTATTTATCCTATTGTTGTTTACGTGACCTAGCCTACATTGCCGTAGGTAGATATCAGAGACATTATCTAATCTAGGATATTTTATAGAAGTGTATATTACACTCATAGGTTGTGATAAAATGTAAATACCATTTCTTTATTTTCCTTGCATTATTGTAATATCATTCATAATGATATCATAATGATCTTTCTTTATAAATAAATGATAATCATCTTTGGCCAAAAGGCTAACAGAGATTATATTCATCAGAAAGGAAGGACAATAATGATATTCATTTAAAAAAATGATATTAGTATTAAGAATAAGTTGAACTATTTTCATAGCTAGAACTGGAATAGATCTTCCATCTCCAACATTCAGGAACCACTCATTATTTTCAAATCTTCTACTAATTTAAAGTCCTTGCAATATATTATAAATATGGACTAGACTTTTGGTACCTAATACCCAAGTAGAAGTATCGCAAATAGAGAAATTATAAGGTGTTATCATATAATATCCTTGATCAGCAACTACTTGCTCATCTCTATTTTTTAGCCTATTGGGATCATGAAAATCAAGATACTAAGGATAATTCTTCTTCTAATGCCTTTGCTTCTTACAGTAGAAGCATTCTACCTGATCTAGGTTAGTCTTGGACCTTATATTTAAACTGGGCATAGAAGCCCCAGCACGAACCTCGTGCTGTTGAGCAATATTCAACTTTCGATACTTATTATCAAAGTTGGATCTCATAAGTTTATCACTATTTAACAATGAATGAAGCAACTGTGATTAGGGTTTAACTACATAAAGGAGAACCAAAAGCCTAATTAGTAATTGATTCATTGAATCTAAAGATTTGAACTTTAATCAAAAGGTTTCTATCACTATTTTATTCAAACTAGTAGCCTCTACCTTCAATTCGCGAAATTGCCTTAATTTCTTAGTGGATACTTATTGCTCTAAGAATTGATTTTGATGATTATAAAGTATTTGAGAAAATTACTAATGAATTTGTCTTGAAAAAACTTTTTATATTTCAGGGGCAAAATTATAATTTTATCAAGTTTTGATCTGAGAGCTTCAAGAGTAAGTATAAAAGATTTTTGATCCTTTGGAGGTAGTCCCATGATTTTTGGATGCATATTTTGGAAGAAAATCAAGTTTGAAGCAAAAGAATCGACCCCTAGGTCATCTCCTACTGAAACGGGCTATTTGGCACACTGTCTCTATGCCAAGGGTCAATCCTAGAGTTAATCTCTGCTATTCTAAAGGCAAAAAATATAGAACAATCAATTTTTTTGGATTCTATCTCAGAGGTCGACCCATGAGTCGACCTCTATGATGGAAAATCTTCTGCAATGACTAGTTTTATCCCATTTTGGCAGCATTTAATACTTTCTTTAAAGTTTCCAATGGCTATAAATCTTGCTTAGGATTCTCTCCTCCACCCATTGAAGATTTAAAAGGCTATAAAACAAGAAAAAAAATGTAAGAAATTTCATTAATTTAATTCAGTCCTAAGCAAAAGTCATCTTCAAGCAAAGAAGCTTTCATTTTAAGTTAACCAACTTCTCAAGAGCTCATTCAAGTCTCTAACAATCTTGAGAAAAATCAAAAAAGCTTCTTCATTATTGTGAAATATGTTCTTAAGGTTTTATATGCTCATTAAGTGAGCTAAATTTATTTTTTTATTATCATTAACTCTTATTATTTTGATTCAAGTTTTAGGAGGATTCCAAAACTTGGGACGGTTGATCCGATCCTTAAATCGGAGTGTGTAGGATTGGCTTGTACTTGAGAAATAAGTATGCTAGCTTGGGGTAGCTAGGGTCAGAGGTACCAACATTGTATTCTAGTTGAATATGTTTAGTGATTTTGAATTTCCAAGTAGGATCTTGGAGAGTGGATGATAAGTGGTAAAAATATGATAATAAAAATATTAAATTATAAAATAAATTAACTTAGTTTTAAGAAATTGATACTTTTGTTGGTCTTTTGTAGAAAAGAAGATTATCAACAGGAAGATCTTATTTTTCTGGTTTAAATGAAATAAGTTTCAAAAAAAATGGACTTCAAACCAGCCCAAAATTGAATTTCAAAGGAAATAAAAAAAAAAATAAAAAAAATAATATTTAAATGCTGGTCGGTCTGGGTCAAATTAGCTTAGCAAATCGGCCCAGTCTAACTGCAACAGAACCAAACCAGACCACCCGTAGACCGCCCGACCCAGCCTAACGTTAGAAACCATCGCGGCCCATAGACCACTATAGTAACCCAAGCGAGGGGTATATCAGAGATTTCATAAGGGCGAGTGTGCTCCGATTGGCTTAAGGAAGCAGCGGTCTACCCAATGTCGGGCTCGTGACCAGTCCACAAAGGGCATTCTGGTAATTTCATGAGATCGATGGCTGCTGGCACTCCAATTTTGATCTGATAGTCCTAATTTTAGCACGATCGTGCGTTTAGGAAGGCTGCCGATCGGGATCCAATGGCTAACAATGAATTCAATTTTTAACTAACATCTGTAGCTCTCCTAAGCATGCTCCGATGGCCTAGATTCACTGATTAAGGAAGATCTGGCGGCTGAGGCTAAATTCGATTGAAACTGGGTTTTTAAGAAGGGCTTTTAAATGGTTTTTGATGCATTGGATGCCGATCTAATGGCCAGAACTACCCAGGACTTTATTTAACTTATTTAAGGAGTCTAAAATCTAGTTTTAAAGGGATTCCTACTAGAAATCTTCCTCTTTAGGCTATAAAAAGCCTGCCTCCGATCAAAGAGAGAGAACCGATAACAGAGAGCCTGAGGAACAGAAAACAAAGAGTTGGAAACAAAAAGAAAATAGGGAGAAATAGAGAGAGGGTTTAGGGAGAGAAGAAATAGAGCTTTTATTTTTCTTTCCTCTTCTTTTCTTCTTTCGATGACCAATATACGAAGCAGTTCTTCTTCATCAAGTTCTCCGCACCAAGAGCAACGGACAACCAATTTCAATAAACAAACAGTCTAATTTTTTCTTGCTTTTTATTTTATTTGCTATTTTTTATCTTGTTACTATGAACTAAATTTATTTTACTAAGGCTAAGGTGTAGCCACTATTTTTCTGCAATATTCTGTATGATTTGCTTTTAATTTTATATTTTGTTCATGAGGAGTATATAAATCTATTCTTAATGCTTTTAGATTACTGGCCATCTTCTAATTGATTTGATGGAAATAGATGATATGGACCAAGTACGTCTATGTCGATGCTTCTTGATTTATATATCTTGTATCATGAATCGAATTAGAATTCATATGCATGCAAAAATTTAGTGCGCTTTGGATGCAGCATATTTTAATTAGAGGGTTTCACAAAACTTAAAGCATCAATTTTTATTTAAATTACAACTAGACTAAAGGGTAGTTAATAAATATTGATAGTTTTGCTATGCCTAGACCAATGGATAGTGAATAACTTAGGAGACTCCACCGTCACATGAAATAAAATTAACCTAATTTATATAAATACTTAAATATTACATTGATTGAGTTGGTGAATCGATTGCCTTAGTAATTTGTTGCTCTTGAGTTTAAAACTCTAAAAATTATATACTCTATTTTCTTATAATTTATTAATTTATTTCTTTATTTTTTTTAATTTTTGTTAATTCTCATAAATCAATTATCTAAATAAAGTTTAGAAAAGAGTTTTTTAGTACTTATTTTTTAATTCTCTTGGGACGATACTCTACTCACTTACTTTATTACTAGATCGACTGGTGCACTTGTCATAGCTATATATTAGCACGTATCAAATTTTTGGCACTATTGTCAAAAATTATATCTAAAATAATATTAAAATTTTGATCCTTACTTTACTTTAGAATTTTATTTTTAATTTTTATTCTTATTTTATTTTTAGATTTGCTCGGTGCATGACACCTACTGGACATAGTGACTTACTATCTTTAGACCCAAAAATCGAGAGGACCATCAAAAGACTACAGCAAGAAAGGAACATGGTAGCTGAAGATCCTAACAACATCAATCTAAGATTGGATATAGAGACCGAGGGACGACAAGAAGTTATTCAAATGGCACATCGTCCATTAAACTATTACATCACACCATCTGTAGCCGATGCAGCTTCAAGCATCAGGAGACCGCTTGTGCGAGCAAACAACTTCAAAATAAAACTGGCAATAATTCAAATGATTCAATCAACTATCCAATTTAGTGGACATGTACATGATGATCCAAATGCCTATATTTCTAATTTTTTTAAACTTTATGATACTTTTAAAATTAACGAGGTGTCAGATGATGTTATTAGATTACAACTTTTTTCTTTCTCTTTATGGGATAAAGCTAAAAGTTGGCTTCATTCTCTCCCTATAGGTTCTATCACAACTTGGGATACCTTAGCCCAGAAATTCTTAGCCAAGTACTTTCCATCTTTCAAGACTGCGAAGATGTGCAACGATATCACTTCTTTTATGCAAATGGACATGGAGATACTATATGAGGCTTGGAAGCATTTTAAGGAACTATCGAGGAGATGTCCGTCTCATCAACTATCCATATGGCTTTAGGTATAAACTTTCTATAATGGTTTATTTCCTACTAATCATTCTATGATTGATGCAGTAGCAGGAGGAACCATTAACCAAAAAATAGAGAAAGAAGCCTTTGATCTGATCGATGAGATGGCATCAAATAGCTATCAGTGGCAAACAAAATGCTTGATGTCGAGAAGACCAGTAGCTGTGCAGGGAGTGGATTGCGTTCCAGCTTTATTAGTCAAAATTGCAGCCCTTAGAGTCAAAGTCAATAATACAAAAGGATCAACTATGCACATTCAGAGCATCACTTATGATCTGTGTGGAGGAGGACATGATACAAGCGATTGTCAGACAGGTAATCCTTTTACTAAAGCCTCTGATACTGTTAACTATCTTGGTAATTTTTTTAGGTCGTAATAAAATAATCCCTTCTCCAACATATATAATCAAGGGTGGAGGTAGCATCCAAATTTCTCATGGAGCAATCAAAATGCAGTATAATAGCCACCCTCGAGATTCCAAGCACCTAAGAAGAAGCCTGATATGGAGAAGCTGATGGTCAAATTCATGCAAAACCAAGAAGCAACTATAAAAAATCTAGAAAACAAACTCAGGCAAGACCAAGCAGCAGCAATTCAAAACTTAGAGATGCAAGTAGGATAGATGGCTAAGATAATATCTGAGAGACCATAAGGATCCTTGCCTAGCAACACGGAGATCAATCCAAAGGAGCACATCAATGCTATTATCTTAAGAAATGGTAAAGAGCTGGAGGAGCCACATAAAAAAAAAGAGATCGAAGAGCCAACTACAAACAAAGAAAAGCCAACTAATGTTCGTCGGTCACCTAAACAACCAGTAGATGGATGGTCCATAGGTATAAATTTTGTTGATCCAAATGTGAAGCCCTACATGCCGCAACTACCAATTTCAAAAAGACAAATACAACATCCAGATAAAAATTCTCAAACTTTTTCAAAATTTTAAAGAATTTACATATTAATATTCCTTTTGTAGATGCTATTACTCAAATGCCCAGGTATGCCAAGTTTCTCAAAAAAATCTTACCTATAAGAAAAAGCTGAAGGAGCATGAAAGAATAAATTTGAATAAAGAATGCTCAGTAATACTTCAAAATAAATTACCATAAAAGCTAAATGATCTAGGATGTTTTACTATCCCTTGCATTATTGGTGATTGTATTTTTGATAAAGTTTTATATGATTTAAAAGCAAGTATTAATCTCATGCCTTTTTCTATTTTCAGAAAGCTGGGTCTAGGAGAACCGAAGCCTACCACTATCACTCTTTAACTAGCTGACAGATCCATCAAATATCCAAGAGGTATAGTGGTGGATGTCTTGGTAAAGATAAAAAAAAATATTTTTCCTATTGATTTTATTATTCTTGATATGGAAGAAGATTATGATGTACCCCTTATCGTAGGGAGACCCTTTTTAGCTACTGGAGGAGCTTTAATAGATGTTCAACAAGGAAAATTAATTCTAAGAGTCCAAGATGAATAAGTTACTTTTAATATTTTTAAAGATATTAAACATCCTGATGATAATCAAACTTGTTTTTGAATTGATATTATTAATAAATTAGTATATAAGAATTCTATAGAAAATATGTTTGAGACTATGAAAGCTAGTAATGTCCAATCGAAAGAGGGTTCGACCAAATATGAAAGTATTTTAATTGAAGTGGCACCGGATTGATTCAGTCCAGAACTACAAGAAAGTCAACCTGAAGACTATAAATCAGAACTACTAGATAGGTTATTATTTTTCTTTTTAGTTTTGATCATTTTTTTTATTTTTTAATAATCTATTGTTGCTCTTTTACTGCTTTAGTATGTGTTTTGAATTTTACAGAGAAAAATTAATGAGAACTTAAGCCAAATTTCAAAGCTTCAAAGAATCAGACTGAACCAAATTAGGTGTATTCCTTCCTATCCTTTATTGCACCTTTACTTTTTCTCTATTGAGACAATGTAGAATAAGTTGGGGGGTAGAAAAAATTTGTGAAAAAAAATAAATAATTATTAACCATGTGTCAAAAAGAAAATATTGAGCAAGATAGATTAGGAAAAATGATAAAAATTAAAAGTATTTGCTAATAAATGTAGCGAGTCAAGAAGTAAATTAGTTGGTCTGACTTTTAGAAGCCTACTTAGGTCACCTAAAGACTATTAGCACTTCTATTTGTACATGCATACTAACAAGGCATAGTAGTTTATAAGATCAATTGAGGATTCAATTATCATTGAAAATTGATAATTAATATACATTCTAATCAAAGAAACTTGAATTTAAGGAAAGAGCTACCTACCTAAAAATAAAGTGCAAAAGATAGAGTATATGTGGATTGCCCAAAGCTTAGTAATTGGATCTCTACACCTAGATTAAGTGTGGAGATTCACGTAAAATGGTGGAGGGAAGGCCAGGATGCTCAGCATTAAAAAAAAAAAATGAGGCAGTATGAAAGCTACTTTAATTCATGAGTTTAAATTGAAAATGTATAAAAAATTAATCAAAATAGATGATAAAAGAAGATACTTTTGTCCTTTAAATTAACACTAAAATGCTAAGTTAGTCAACACAAACACAAGTATTGTAGATCTTTAGATATACTCTAAGAAAGTTTCTAATTGTACTGACCGCGAAATTGGCTTCTGAAGCTCAATGCTTAGTTAGTGGTATTTTCTAAACTTTTTGATTTTTAATCCTAGTTCTATTTTTGTGAAAAGGATCTTATTGAAACATGGTATTAAATAAAGCATTGCTAAGGGACTAGCAATGATTAAATTGGAGGATATGATAAGTGGTAAAAATATAATAATAAAAATATTAAATTATAAAATAAATTAATTTATTTTTAAGAAATCGATACTTTTATTGATCTTTTGTAAGAAAGAAGGCTATCAATAGGAAGATCTTATTTTTCTGGTTCAGATGAAACAAGTTTTAAGCAAAATAGACTTCAAACTAGCTCGAAATTAAATTTCAAAGGAAATGAAGAAAAAAATAAAATTAATAATATTTAAATGCCGGTCGGTCTAGTTCAAACTGGCTCAGCAAATCGGTCTGATTCAACCACAATAGAACCAAACCAGACTGCCCATAGACCACCCGGCCCAACCTGACGTCATCATGATGTTAGAAACCATTGTGGCCCATAGATCGCTACAGTAACCCGGGCGAGGGGTATATCAGGGATTTCATGGGGCTGAGCGTGCTTCGATTGGCTGAAGGAAGTGGCAGTCTACCCAATGCTAGGCTCATGATCGATCCATAAAGGGCATTCTGGGAATTTTATGAGATCGACGATTGCTGGTGCTCCAATTTTGATCCAACGGTCCTAATTTTAGCATGATCGTGCGGTCAGGAAGGCTTCTGATTGGGATCCAATGGCTGACGGCGAATTCAATTTTTAACTAACGTCTGCAGCTCTCCTAGGTGCGCTCCAATGGCCTAGATTCATTGATTAAGGAAGATCTAATGGCTGAGATTAAATCTAATTGAAATTGGGTTTTTAAGAAGGGCTTTTAAGTGGTTTTTGATGCGTTGGATGCTAATCTAACAGCCAGAACTATCCAGGGCTTTATTTGACTTGTTTAAGGAGTCTAAAACATAGTTTTAAGAGGATTCCTACTAGAAATCTTTCTCTTTAGGCTATAAAAAGCCTGCCGCTGGTCAAAGAGAGAGAACCTATAATAGAGAGCCTATGGAATAGAAAATAGAGAGTTGAAAACAAAAAGAAAATAGGGAGAAATAGAGAGATGGTTTAGGAAGAGAAGAAATAGAGCTTTTATTTTTCTTTCCTCTTCTTTTTTTCTTTCGACAATTAGTACATGAAGCAATTCTTCTTCATTAAGTTCTCCGCACCAAGAGCAATAGACAACCAATTTCAGCGAACAAACATTCTAATTTCTTCATGCTGTTTATTTTATTTGCTGTTTTTGATCTTGTTACTATGAACTAAATTTATTTTACTAAGGCTAAGGTGTAGCCACTCTTTTGATGCAATATTCAATATGATTTGCTTTTAATTTTATATTTTGTTCATGAGGAGTATATAAATCTATTCTTAATGCTTTTAGATTACTGACCATCTTCTAATTGATTTGATGGGCATAGATGATATGGACCAAGTACGTCTATATCGATGCTTCTTGATTTATATATGTTGTATCATAAATCGAATTAGAATTCATATGCATGCGGAAATTTAGTGCACTTTGGACGCAACGTATTTTAATTAGAGAGTTTCACAAAACTTAAAGCATCAGTATTTATTTAAATTATGCTTGGACAAAAGGGTAGTTAATAAATATTGATAGTCTTGCTATGCCTGAACCAAAGGATAGTGAATAACTTAGGAGACTCTACCATTATATAAAACAAAATTAGCCTAATTTATGTAAATACTTAAATATTGTATTGATTGAGTTGGTGAACCGATTTCCTTAGTAACCTATTGCTCTTGAGTTTAAAATCCTAAAAATTATACACTTTATTTCATTATAATTTATTAATTTATTTTTTTATTTTTTTTCTTATTTTTCTTAATTCTCATAAATTGATTATCTAAATAAAGCTTAGGAAAGAGTTTTTCAACACTTATTTTTCAATCCTCCAGGGATGATACTCTACTCACTTACTTTATTACTTGATCGACTGGTGCACTTGCCATAGCTATAGATTAGCATGCATCAGTGGATGTAGGTGCAAGAAAAATATCAAACCACTATAAATCATTATTATTTATGGTGTGCTTGCTATCTTTCATTTCTTAATTTATTAAATTCTTACTTTCTAATCTTTTATATATTTATCTAATCTAAATTGCTTCACATACACTACTTGCATATCATCATTCAATCTTAACAACTTTAAATTAGCACTAAAATTTTAAAAATTTAATTCACCCCTCCTCTCTTGGATTGCATAGTTGGGCAACAAGTGGTATCAAAGTTCGGTGCTCTAGCCCTACTTTGATTTAACCATCAAAGAGCCAAAACTCTATGGCAACCCAAGTTAGTATTTCTCTAACCGAGGGGCAGTCCACAAACCTGTTAGATATGTGTACCCTAAAAGTCAGATTGGTTGACACTTATAATACACCTCAAAGGATAAAATTATAATTTTAACTATAAATAATAAAATAGATTATTTTCTATCATAGTGTATATTTGAAAGTGTCTATGATACATCCCTTGAGTTACTGGTAATGATAATTCATATTTTCAAGAGTTGAAAATTTAAGATATGAATTTTCATTATTAACTCATAAGATGCTCCTGACCGTAAGATCATCATGAGGATGGTGATTGATCTAAAAGGTTGGTGTACGATCGCTTCTTTTGGATAGATGAGTTTTGAGTCTACGATGTAGAGACACCGGAGTGAGAGTACTGGTACTTGTTAGAGAATGAGGGCACTGAGCATGACCACCTCGAGCAGTCATGAGAAAGTCTATCTTCTCATCAATGACTAACTCAAAGCTGCAGTAGTGTGTCTGGTTCTTTGACCTGAGGTGCATCGATAATTCATCTTGTGGGTATTGTAGTTTGACTACACCATAACTCGATCTCCTAACCGTTCGAAATCCTAAGGTGTATGTTGGCTATAATATGTTCATTAGAGAAACTGGATTATACCAATAGGAGATCTATCTACCTCGGTAGATGAGGAGTAGCCCTATGATGATCATGAGAATCAAGTCCATAAGCCCATGGCCATGGCAAAGTGAAATAATAGAAAGAGTTTCTATTAGGATTTCCATATTGGACTTAAATTGAATGATTAATTTATATGATGGAATTAGAGTTTGATGAGATCACCTTAATTCTAATCCAATCAGAACTCAAGATAGAGGAACTTAATAACATAGGTAACTACACTGAGAGGTTTGCTTTCAGTTCTGAGGAGTTGCCACCATATGCTACTAGGTGTCACTGATGGATTTTGGGAGTAATTAGAATGATTTGGATGATCAATCATACTAGTTGTTTTGAATCAGAAAAGTTCTGATCCATCGAAAGGTGTTTTGATGATGTCGATGATAGAGATCGTGATATATCCCATTATCATACGAAACTGAACCTAACTGGATCACACAAATAAGAGTTTGGATCTGGATATCATCAATTGGATTAACCTAGTTCAATTAAATTAAATAAGATTCAATTAGGTTCAAAAAAATCATGCTAGCACATGATTGAGCCTAATGTTCTCCTTTAACAATCATCAAAGCTTGTCTTGACTGAGCCAAATGTGTTTGGGCTCACTCAGGAACCTTTACTTAGTTTGACTGGAGCTTGTCTAGGTTAGAAAAGGGTTGTCTTAATTTATGAGATAAATTTGAGACAACACCTGCCATTTTTTGTCATCTACTAAATCTTGTCTTCAGACATTGGTCAAATGTTGACCCTGGATACTTATACATCTGCCCATATGTCATACACCCATAGGAGAGAATCTGGAAACTTGTCCTCCTACTAAAAAGTAGATAGAAAGGGGGCTTCAGGGGATTAAATAGTGTGGCGCCAAGAAGACTTGTTTGACCCAGTCTTGGAGCCACCTAAGAAGAGTTTTAAGGGTCTCTAATCTGATTGGATCAGATGATTTCATTCCATCAATCAGATTTAGATCTGATTGCATAAAGGACCGTAATTGATCAGGATGATGTGGCACTGCATGGTGCAGCAGGGTCTATATAAACCCTGTCTGCACCTAGAATTCAGTTCTTCTACCTTTAGCCCATGCCACATAGCTTCTCTCCCTCCTTCTTCATGCCACCCTCTGGTCCTCTCTCTCCTCTCCATGCCCAAAGGATTTTGGGCATGAAGAAGGTGCGATCCAAGTAAGTGAAAGGCGCTAGGAAAGGAAGAAGGCAGCACTACTGCAAGAGACAATGATTGTTCTTTAAAAGCCATTTTGAAGACCTTCAACATCAGATCTAGATCTAATTTTTGGAGGATTGATTAAGAAGAAGAAGATCTTCAGATCCTGCCTAAGTGGATAATGGTAGAGGCCAGGCACTTGCATGGCTACATACAGAACCTCAAGCAAACATCGAAATCATCATAGGATAATTGAATTATCCAAAATAATGATATAATTAAATTAGATTTTATTTTTATTTTTATTTTTATTATCAGATCAATAAGATTAGATTTGAGAAGTCTCAAATCTAATTAGAATCTTAGAAAAAAATTTTAAAATATTCCTCCTGATCCAATCAGATTTGAACGAATCTGATCCGAAAAATAGGTTTTTCCTTCAAAACCGATCTCCACTTTTCAATGGGTCAAACTATACCTATTGAAAAGCTCGAATAAGAATATTCATACAAGCACTTGATTATAATATATGGAGTATCATAGTTAATGGATCACATATATCCACTAAGATAATTGATGGTGTGGAATCAACCAAACCTGAAAAGAAATGGGATGAGGTTAATAAGAAAATAGCTAAACTCAATGCAACAGCCATGAATATTTTATATTGTGCTTTAGATACTAATGAATTTAATCACATTTCAACATGCATGTCAGCTAAGAAAATATGGGATAGGTTAGAAGTAACTCATGAAGGCACTAATCAAGATAAGGAGTCAAAAATTAATATGCTTGTGCATAAATATAATTTTTTTAAAATAGAACATGATGAGTCAATAACTGAAATGTTTACTAGATTTATGGATATTATAAATGGTCTTAAAAGTCTTGACGAGTCTTATTCTTACAGTGACCTTATGAGGAAGATTCTTAGATCTTTGTCAAGGACATGGGAGGCCAAAGTGACTGCAATCTAAGAAGCCAAAGATCTGAATGTTTTACCCTTAGAGGAGCTTCTAGGATCACTAATGATGCATGAGCTAAGCATGAAACAACATCAAGAAGAAGATATCAAGAAAAAGAAGATAATAGCCCTTAAATCCACTACTTAATAAGATGAGAAATCTGATGAAACGGAAGATAAAGAATAAGATGAAGAAATAGCTCTCATCACAAGAAAGTTCAAGAGATTTTTAAAGAGAAAACAAGGGATGGGGGGGAGCATAGCAAGGAAAAGGATAGGGAGTAGCCCCTTATTTGCTATGAATGTAAGAAGTCGGGATACTTTAGGACTGAATGTCCTCAACTTAAAAAGATTTTCAACAAATACAAGAAAAAGACTAGGATGGCAACATGGAGTGACAGTGACCACTCAAGCTCCAAAGAGGAAGAAGCTTATGAACAAGCCAATCTGTGTCTTATGGCACATGAAAATGAGGTAAATGCTGAAATCTCAAATGAATTTATATTTGAAGAACTTCAAGAAGCCTTCTATGATTTAGTGGATGATTTAAAAAAATTAGAAACTAAAAATAAAGAACTAAAATTTAAGAATCAAGTCTTGCTAAAACAAAATAAAATTATCCTAAGTGAAAAACTAGTCTTAACTCAAGAGAATCTAAATTTAAAAAATAAAATTGATAAGCTAAAATCGATAGTTAAAAAATTTACTTTAAGTTTAAATAAACTTCATATGATTCTTAAAAATCAAAAGATTATTTATGATAAGGCCGATCTAGGCTATAACCTCCTAAGAAAATAAAAATTTTTAAAAAATATTTTGGTAGATTCATAAAGTAACAAATTTTCAAATGTTACTTGCTTTAAATATGATATACTAGGATACAAATCTTATACATATTTCTCTAATAATTTAAATATAAAAAAGTATGGGTTTCAAAAGAAATTATTGTGACTAATCTTAAAGAATCTAAGAAAACTTTGGTACCTAGAGTGAGGACTTGATTTTGCATGTAGGTGTGTCTTGCATCCAAAGTAGAAAATCGAAGATGGTATCTTGATAGCGGATGCTCAAGATACATGATCGGTGATGAGTCTCAATTCATCATGCTTGATGCTAAAAGTAACGGAATGGTCACTATTGGAGACAATGGTAAAGGAAAGATTATCAATATAAGTAACATTGGTATCACTCTCTCCAAATATATTAAAAATATTTTATTAGTAGATGGTCTGAAATATAATCTCTTAAGCATTAGTCAACTTTATGACAAGGATTATAAAGTTATTTTTGAATCTTCATTATGCATTGTAACTAGTTCCAATGATGATGGCATTAATTTTGTTGGACATAGATATGGTAATGTTTATATGATAGATTTGAATGATGTTTCTATAATAAATATGCAATGTCTAGTAGTTATGAATGCTAAAATTAATGAGACTAGTTAGCTTTAGCACCATAGGCTTGTACACATTAGTATGCATTCACTTTCAAAGCTTATCAAAAAGAAATTAGTTATCGGTTTACCAAAATTGAACTTTGAAAATGATAAAATTTGTGATGCATGCCAACTAGGTAAACAAACTAGAGTTTCATTCAAATCTAAAAATATTGTTTCAACTTTTAAGCCATTAGAACTATTACACATGGATTTGTTTGGTCCTATAAGAACAACAAGCTTAGGTAGAAAATGTTATGACTTTATAATTATCGATGACTACTCACGTCTTACATGGATTTTTTTTTTAGCACACAAAGATGAAATTTTTCATATTTTCTCAAAGTTTTATCGAAAAGTTACAAATGAAAAAAAAAATTTAATACAAAGCATTCAAAGTGATCATGGAACCAAATTTGAAAATCAAGACTTTGAAAAATTTTGTGATGAAAAAGAAATAAGTCATAATTTTTTAGTACCTAGGATATCCCAACAAAATAGGATGGTAGAAAGAAAAAATAGGACTCTAGAAGAAATGACCCATACTATGCTATGTGAAAGCAACCTTCCAAGATACTTTTGGATGGAATCAATTAATACGGCATGTTACATCTTAAACTATGCCCTAATCAAACCAATTTTAAAGAAAACATCTTATGAGCTTTGGAAAAGAAGAAAATCTAACATTGCATATTTTCATATTTTTGATTGTCGATGTTTTGATTTGAACAATGATAAAAAAAACTAGGTAAATTTGATGCAAAATCTGATGAAGCTATTTTTTTGGTTACTCCTCTTCTAGTAAAGCTTTTAGAGTATCTAACAAAAGAATCTTAGTAGTAAAGGAGTCAATATATGTTGTTTTTGATGAGACTAATGATCTTCCATCAAGGAAGAGTGAGGATATTGATGATGCGGATTCTCTTATAGAAGAAATGAAGGAGATCACCCTAAAGGATTCAATAATTCAAAATGAAGAGGATCATGAAGACAAGCAAGAAAATGAAGATGAAGGACAACAAGAACAACCTCAAAGTACAAATGATCTTTCAAAAGAATGGAGGTATGTTCACAATCACTCCAAAGAACTAATTATTACTGATCCTACACATGGGATAAGAACTTGCTCTTCACTTAGAGATGCATACAATCATTTTACATTTATTTCTCATTTTGAACCTAAAACCATAAATGAAGCAAAAAAAGATTATATTTGGATAAATGCAATGCAAGAGGAACTTAATCAATTCGAAAGAAATAATGTATGGACCTTAGTATCAAGACCTAAAAATTATCCAATAATTGATACAAAATGGGTATATAAAAATAAATTGGATGAAAATAAAAATGTAATTAGTAATAAAGCAAGATTAGTTGTAAAGGATTATAATCAAGAAGAAGAAATTGATTTTGATGAGACCTTCGTACCTATTGCTAGACTAGAAGCAATTAGACTTACTCGCTTATGCATGATTTATGAATTTCAAGTTATTTCAAATGGATATTAAAAGTACTTTTCTAAATGGATATATTGTCGAAAAAGTTTATGTAGAACAACCTTCCAATTTTGAAAATCATGCTTTTTCTAATCATGTTTTCAAATTAAATAAAGCATTATATGGTTTAAAATAAGCACCTAGGGCTTGGTATGAAAGATTAAGTAAATTCTTGCTTAATAATAGGTTTTCAAGAGGAAATGTAGATACAATCCTTTTCATTAAAAGAGATCATGATGACATCTTAGTAATACAAATATATGTTGATGATATTATATTTGGGCCTACTAATGAAACTTTATATCAAGATTTTGCTAAGCTCATGCAAGGGGAGTTCGAGATGAGCATGATGGGTGAACTAACGTTCTTCCTCGGACTTCAAATCAAATAAACAAAGGAAGGGATCTCCATCATCCAAAGCAAGTACATAAGAGAGCTACTTAAAAGATTTGGGATGGAGAGCTCCAAAGCCATTAGTACACCCATGAGTCCATCATGTAAGCTTGACAAGGATGAAGGAGGTAAAAATATTGATTCAAAGGTTTATAAAGGCAAGATAGATTTGTTATTGTATTTAAGTACTAGTAGATCAGATATCATGTTTAGTATTTATTTATGTGCATAATTTCAATATAATCTAAAAGAATTATATTTAAATACTGTAAAAAAAATATTTAAATACCTAAAAGGAATTCAATCCATAGGTTTATGGTACTCTAAGAATTCATCAATCGATTTAATTAGATATTCAGATACAGATTTTGCTGGATGTAGATTAGACATAAAAAGTACTAGTAAAACTTATCAATTTTTAGGAGTTAACTTAATCTCTTAATTTAGCAAGAAGCAAAATTTGGTAGCATTATCTATGGTCGAGGTCGAATGCATTGCAGTCGAAAATTGCTGTACACAAATCTTATGGATTAAGCAGCAACTTGAGGACTTTGGCATCAAACTAAATAAAACTCTCATAAAATATGATAATACTAGTGCCATAAATCTATCTAAGAATCCAATCCAACACTCTAGATCAAAACACATTGAAATAAGACATCAATTCATAAGAGAGCATGTTCAAAATAATGACATAATTTTTTATTATGTTTGTACTGAAAAATAATTGGTTGATATTTTTACTAAGGCCTTGAGTGAAGATAAATTTTATGAAATTAGAAGAGAATTAGAAATTCTAGATCCTTTTGCTTAAATATCCTTCTTTTGATCCCAACTTATCCTCTACTAATATTTGGATCAATCCTTGAGACTTAATTTCATTGTTTTAAGTTAAAAATTTTCCATCCTTCTTATCTTTTTCTTGACTATAAGAAGAAAAAATATTTTTGAACTTAATAAGAAAAATTATGGATAAACAATTGTACTATACTTGTCTCATGGATTTATTTGAGCATTCTAATGATTTTGATCATTTGATTCATTTTAAGCAACTATTTATATTTTACACATTTTGATCATATTATTATTCTTTTTAAAAATTAATTAGCATCAAAAAATTATTTTTGATCTTAAAAGAGGACTTTAATTTTTAATCAATTAAAATCAGATAGCTTAACATTTGTCTTATATTTTATTGATCTTAATATATATATATAATAATAATAATAATAAAGAAGAGAAGATTCCTGAAAAACTAAATATATCTTATAATTTGCTTTGAATGATCTATTTAAAATCTTTAATCTTTGAAATATTTCATCTCTCTTGAATCTTTGAAGTTCAAAATAATTTTGTTTAATGCATTTATTTTATTCAAAAAGGAGGAGATGTGTTTTTAATCCATATTATTCATAAATAGAATTTAAAAAAAAGAGAAAAGATATTCATTCTAAATTTATTGTATTCTTTCAAAATGGGGAAGAAAAGTTGAAAGATAAATTTATCCAATATTAATTATGAAAAAGAGCTAAAGAAAAAATTATGTTATGAATTTTTTGGTATTTACTCTTAAAAAATAAGGAGAAAGATGTTTGTTTGTTAAATATTATCTAGTTAGTCTTGATTGAATATTCTAATTAATTTGAGTTAAGGACAATAAACTTTGATTGTTTTATGATCCTTTTAACTTAAGCCTTCATGTAATTATTTAGTTTAAATTCAATTGATTTGATTGCTAAATCATTTTTGATAACTAATTGGAGTTAAAACTAATTTGAAATATATTCTCACTCAAAATAAATTAATTTTGATATATACTTCTAATTTTGAAACTCATTTAAAAATATGAATATAATACAAAATTTTTAATATGCTTTTAGAAATCTTTGTAAAATTATTTTTGCTCTAACACTATCTTTGTTTTGCTCAATACATTTCTGATATATATCTTTTTCAAGCTTAATTGACTAAAATTTATTTAAGAAAAAAGGAATGAATAATAAATTAAATGTTGTACTTGATTTCACTACTCAAATCTTTGAAAAGCTCTAATCCTCTTAAAGCTTAAAAGTACATACTTGAAAATCTGTTCAAAGAATCATATTCATTCAAAAAGGAGGAGAGCCTTTGATATTTGAGTTTAAGCTAATTTTTTGTAAAGAAAGAAATTTTAAATGATAAGCTTTTAAAGAGGAGCTAATTCATTTGATTTAATTTAATTTTTAAAATTTTTGATTTAATTTTTGAATTTAATACATCTGTTATTTGACATACTCCATCACATTTCTAATTTCTTATCTGATCTGGATGCTTCAAGCCACGATCTCACTAGATCTAGTTTAATTATCTTTGTATTAGGTTATGATCTAGTATCTCTTAGTTATTTCTATGAGTTGTTGATCAAGTCATGATTGGTTATATATATTTTTTTGGATCTAACTTATGGCATTGGTGCTATTGGCTGCTTGGGTCATGGATAGTTGTATCCATGAATTTTGTATATTTTGATGGCCTAACTCTCATGAATGCTTTTTGATACCATAGCACTTATATATTTTGATGACTTGATGTTATGATTTATTGTATGTGGAATGTTATCATTTAGATGTAATATGTGTATATAAATATGATGATATCATTTGAATGATGTGAAATATAACCTCTATGAATGGGCTAAAATTCTATTATGATATGCTGAAAATACTGTGTTGTATATAAGCAAATTGAAAGTTTTGTTATAAACTCTTGTTATAATAGAAAAACATAAGGAATAAATTAAGAGGGAGGCTTTTTCTTTTTTAATTTTAAAATCCCTTAAGATCTTACTTGATAATGTCAAGAAGGGGGAGTAGAGTAAATAAAATTGGGCTAAAAGAAAAATTAAAGTAAAATTGATAAAAGAAATAAGTAAGTCAAACTCTTTTATAAATAATTTGAATGTCTAATCATAAGTAATGTTCAAACTGCTCTTTATGCAATATTTATCAAATAATTGAATATGATATTCTAGTAAATAATGTAGGCTTCTGTATGCTTCATTTTTGCTTATGCTCAAATATTTTTTCATCATCAAAAAGGAGGAGATCGTTACTCCAAGAATTAATTTTGATGATTACAAAGCATTTGAGGGAATTACTAATGAATTTGGCTTGGAAAAAGAGTTTTTGTATTTCAGGAGCAAAATCATAATTTTATCAAGCTTTGATCTGAGAGCCTCAAGAGCAAGTATAAAAGATTTTTGATCCTTTGGAGGCAGTCCCATAATTTTTGGATGTATATTTTGAGAGAAAATCAAGTTTACAACAAAAGGATCGACCCCTGCTGAAACGGGTTGTTTGACACATTATCTCTATGCCAAGGGTCGACCCCATGATCGATTTCTACTATTCCGAAGGCCCAAAATATAGAACAATTGATTTTTCTGGATTCTATCTCAGAGGTTGAACCCTGTGCCAGAGGTCGATCTTGAGGTTGACCCCTGTGCTAGAGGTCGACCCATGAGTCGACCCCTGTGATGAAAAATCTTCTGTAATGGCTAGTTTTATCCCATTTTGGCAGCATTTAATACTTTCTTTAAAGTCTCCAATGGCTACAAATCAACAAAAGTCATCTTCAAGCAAAGAAGCTTTCGTTTCAAGTTCACCAACCTCTCAAGAGCTCATTCAAGTCTCCAACAACCTTGAGAAAAATTAGAAAAGCTTCTTCATTATTGTGAAAAGCATTTTTAAGGTTTTATATACTTATTAAGGGAGCTAAATTTGTTTTTTCATTATCATTAACTTTTATACTCTGCTTTATTATTTTGATTCAAGTTTTGGGAGGGTTCTAAAACTTAGGAGGGTTTATCTGATCCTTAAATCAGAGTGTGTAGGATTGGCTTATACCCAAGAAATAAGTGTACTAGTTTGGGATAGCTAGGGTCAGAGGTACCAATGTTGTATTCTGGTTGAATACATTTAGTGGTTTTGAATTCCTAAGTAGGAGCTTGGGGAGTGGATGTAGGTGCAAGAAAAGCACCGAACCACTATAAATCTTTATAATTTATTATGTACTTGCTGTCTTTCTTTTCTTAGTTTATTAAATTCTTGCTTGCTAATCTTTTATATATTTATCTAACCTAAATTGCTTCACACACACTATTTGCATATCATCATTCAAACTTGACAACTTTAAATTAGCATTAAAATTTTAAAAATTTAATTCACTCCCCCCTCTTGGGTTGCATAGCTGGGCAATAATACTAGAATCCACATAGACTACACACAACGCATCTCTTC
>QRFJ01006049.1:0-23266 GCA_006176705.1 Cocos nucifera | reverse complement strand
CGCTCGGGAGAGATCTTATCTCTAGCCGAGGTTGTCCCGGTCGCTCGGGAGAGATCTTATCTCTAGCCGAGGTTGGTTGTGTTAGGACGGGTTCTCCTCCTGTTCCTAACCGGAGAGATCTTATCTCTAGCCGAGGTTGGCAACGGTCGCTCGGGAGAGATCTTATCTCTAGCCGAGGTTGGTGCTCGTCGTTAGGACGAGGTTCTCCTCCTGTTCCTAACCGAGGTTGTTCCGGTCGCTCGGGAGAGATCTTATCTCTAGCCGAGGTTGTCAACGGTCGCTCGGGAGAGATCTTATCTCTAGCCGAGGTTGGTGCTCGTGTTAGGACGAGGTTCTCCTCCTGTTCCTAACACGGCAACTATTGACTGCTTCTTTCTTGTCATCACGTAGTTTTTGTACCAAGAAATAATATTATCGAAATGAAAGAATTTTATTGAAAGAAAGTTACTGGCGGTGCATCCTCAGATCGTGGGAGTGTTGTTCCTCCGAGTTTCTTCAGACGATAGGTTTTGGGATCTGACGACCTCCTCTATTTTGTGCTAGCCTCCTCAATTTGGAGCGAGCTTGACGTGGCGTTGATGGCATGGGAGGCGACCGACCTTTTTGTTGTTTCTGGCTATGGCAGTGCCCTTAGCCGATCTTCTCCTACTTCAGACCGACGTTCGAGAAATCGATCCAACTGGCCTCTTCTGATGAGCTCCTCGATTTCATCTCGGAGCTGAACACATTCTTTAGTGGCATGGCCGTGGTCATGATGATAGAGGCAGAACCTGTTGGGATCGCGCTTATTGGGGCGAAAATGCATCTTCTCCAATCTTGGAAGTCGTTCTCTGATTTCTATCAGCACTTGGGCTTTCGGAGCGTTAAGGGAGACGTAATTATGAAATCTTCCTTGGGGAGAACCTCGGAGCTAGGGAGAACCTCGGCGCGCCCTTCCGTCGGGGCTTCCTCGCTCTCGTGCCCGAGGGAGAGTTCGGGCTCGCCTGTGCTCAGAAGAAGTTTGGGAATGCGGTCGAGCTTCACTCGGCTTTCCTTCATCGTCCTTGGCCCTGAAGGCCTCTTCAGCCCGAGCATAACTTTCGGTTCGAGTCAGCAGATCGACGAAGTCACTGGGATACTTCTTCTCCAGGAAGAATAGCAAGTCATTCTTCTGAAGGCCGCTCTTGAGAGCGACCATGACGACCGACTGATTCAGATCCCGGACCTCCAATACCATGACATTAAACTGGGTAATATAAGCTCAGATGAATTCTCCCTACTTTTGCTTGATATTCATCAGAAAATTCGAACCTCAGTGCGGACGTCGGCTGTTGATGAAGTGAGCCATGAACTGATGGCTCATCTAATCAAAAGAGAAGATCGTACCTAGCTTTAATGTCGAGTACCAATTTCTCGCTGCTCTCTTTAAGGTAGATGGGAAGGTTCAGCACAGTATGGTGTCCGAAGCATCGTGGAGTAGCATCATGATTCGGAAGGCCTCTAGATGATTAACTGGATTAGAAGTTCCGTCGTAGCTTTTGAATTGAGGGAGCTTAAAGTTCGGCGGGACGAGCTCTTGCATAATTCGAAAGGAGAAAGGAGGATCAGTGCGGACGTCGTCAAGGTGAGCCAGGGCGATGTGGCCGAGCTCCTCAATCCACTGATCCATCTTCCGCAGTCTGTGATCGAGGGCATCATCTTGGTTGCAGATCTTTGGGGGCTTTCCGCTATAAATGGGGAAGGTCTCCTCCAAAGGAGAACTATGATCCGAACACGGATCCTCTGCTTTCCATTTTTTCTTTCTAAGGGTGACGGGTACGCTGGCCTGAGTATTCTTTCTTGGGATTGGTTTCCAATATCCTGATGGCAGATTTTCTGGTGGAGTCACCATCGGAGGCTGCTGCATGGCCTGCATTATCTTCGTGAGGCCATGGACTTGCTGGACAAGCAGGTTGAACTGCTCCACATCTACCATGGGTACAGATGGAACCTGAGTGCCGGGACTGAAGCAGGAGCAGATGGATTTGAACGGGATCGGATCGTGGAGGCCATCGATCGTCGAGTTGAAGCTCTTCTAGGAGGCATTTTCTCTTGGGAGAGAACTCTGGAGAGAAAGGAGGGAGATCTTTGGAGAGAGATCGTCGCTGAGCACTTCTTTAAGAACAAGGGAGCCTCAAGAACAGAGGGCCCTTCATCTAGCGCCAAATCTGTTGGTGCAGAATCTGGTTGACGTCGGATCGAGCTAGAGTGGGAGAGGATGAGGTCGCCGTCGGTGACCTACAAAATAAAGTTCCCTTCGGAGTCGGTGGTGGTGGCTCCGGTAGGATCCTCCGACGGTCAAGTCTGCTCTTCTGACCAACAAAAATGGAGTGCTCAGCAATGAGAAGTGAGCTTAGAGTTTTAGAGGGGAGATGAGAGCTTCCCGAAAGCATATCTGGAGGGTCCTTTTTTTATAGACGGAGCTTGTAGTAGGTTGATGATAATAGCCATACCATCCATTCGTGGGCCACTCGGGACCGCATGGAGTTTGGTATGGAGAGGAAGGCATCGTCAGGTAGATAGTGACAGCCATACTGATGGGTCGTGGGCCGCATGGGGCTGGTTACAGAGAGAATGGTGTCGCCAATAATGATGGCAATATCGTTCGATCGCATCACCTGTGGCAGATTGATGACGAAAATTCATCCAGATTTAATAGTCGTGGCTCCAAGAAAGCAGGCATCGATTGGTGGACTTCGGCATGTATCAATTCCAGAGGAGTTCGGACTCCTGAAGGAGTTCGGTCGAAGAAAAAGCTTGGAAGGAGTTCGATCGAAGGAGTGCGGAGGGAGTTCAGCTCTTGTAGGCATCTGGCTGGAGCAGTGCAGCTAAGGCTCAATCGTTGGAGAGTTTGGAAGGAGCTCGACCTCTGAGGAGTTCGATCGGCTGAAGGAGTTCGACTAAGACTCAGCTACTGGGAAGTTCAGAAGGAGCTTGACCGTTGAGAAGTCCGGCTGGCTGAAGGAGTTCGGTTAAGACTCGATCGCTGAAAAGTTCGGCAGGAGCTCGATCGCTGAGAAGCTCGACAGGCTGAAGGAGTTTGGCTAAGGCCCGACCGCTGAAAAGTTCGGAAGGAGATCGGCCACTGAGAAGTTCGACTGGCTGAAAGAGTTCGGCTAAGACTTGACCGCTGGTGAGTTCGACAGAAGCTCGACCGCTGAGGAGCTCGGCAGGCTAAAGGAGTTTGGCTAAGACTCGGATGCTGAAGCTCTTCCGCGGCTACCAATTGCATTAAGCTGAGCATCGGACTGGACTTTGGCAGGAGCGGGGTTTATCCCAACAAGTACCAACGGTTATATTATCACTAAAATCTTAGATATTAATGATTAAATAATGATATTATTAATAAAAAATATTAATTATGATAATATTTGAATAATGAATATGTTAATCATTAAAATAAGATGTAGATCTTGATTTTGTATTTGATATATTGTTAAAATCAAACCAATTATCAGGAGAGTTGGAATAAGATTAGAGAATGATAAGATGTACTTAATATCATATGGTTTTGATTGGATATTTGATGAATTTTTTAAATATATTAAACTACTAAAATTCATATGTCCTATTGGGATTCAATTTTAATAAAGTTGAATACAAATTTTATTTTTAGCTAAATTTTTTTGATGAATCAAATATTTAATTTTAATTTAATTTGATCTAATTTATTTAATGAATAAGTTATATAAGTCAATATAGTTTATCAATGAGAGAAAAATAATTTTTACTATAAAATGCACTATTAATATTGGATGTAATGCATAAAAATTAGGTAATAGTCTAAAATATAATTATTAAAAACTTGCATGAAGTCTAATTTAAGTAAGAATTTGGATCATTAATTTAAATTAAATAAAATATATAATAAAAAATAATAAAAAATATGTTTTATTAAGTATCATTACTAATTAATTATAGTATAAATAAAAGAGGTCATAAATTATCTACTTTAAAGGACTTTAAGAAAAGAAGATGATAAAATTATTATAAAAAATTAATTAATCAAAAAAATATCATAATATATTTAAAATGATAATATTTTATGATGTGAAAAATTTTAAATAAGTATAATAAAGCATAATTTCATATTATAAGTTAATATTATCATAGTGGTTAGGTATAAGTTCGATCCCTTATTCAAAATGAATACAAATAAAGATGACACTACTCTTATTTGCAATAAAATTATTTTACTTTTATAAAATTTTTAAATTTTTTGCCATAAAAAAAATTATCACAAATGCTTATCTTTTAGTGACTATTTTCATTCCACCATTAATTGTATCGCCTTATCATGGCCAATAAAATTGTCATGAAAAAAGATTTTAGTGATAATATTAAATCCTCATTAAAACTTATTTTGAAACATTAGTTACTTAGCAAGTCATCATTTTTTAGCTCTTCAATAATTATTTTTTAATCTTTTACAATAAATATAATCATCACTAATATTTAACTTTAATAATAATTAAAATTTCATCACTAAATATAGTAAATTTTTCTAATAATTTTATATTTCGGTCATTGAATCTTTTAGCCATGGCATCTTTAGTATGCACCTAGTGACGAAATATTTTTGATTATTAAAAATTTTTAATGATGATCATAATTTTCATTGCTAAAAATCTAAATTCTTGTAATGCTTTTATGTATATGCCGGGTCTCCATACTGCTTATGTTGATTTATAAAGATTATATATTATACAGTTCTATCTATTTATTTGCAGGTGTTATGATTCCCACGTACCAGAACTTCAGGGAGATCAGATATGCTGCTCCATTGAAACTTCAACATATATATATATATATATATATATATATATATATATATATATATATATATATATATATATATATATATATATGTTTCTCATGTACAATAATTTCAGGGAGGTCATATGTATCTGTGTTCCGCTATTCTTTCTGCCGTCTGCTGCATCACCTTGCTTATTATCATATCAAGTTCTTTGCTCCTTCCAAGTTGCTTGTTCGTACTTCGCTTTCCAAGATGTTGCAGGATCTTTGTTCAAATTGTTCTTAATCATCAACACTGTTGGTTCCTGTTTATTCCTTCGCTGGTGCTGCTCAATTTACTTGCTTCAACACCAAAGTCTGGCTGTGCTTCAGTTTCTTCGATCCTATATATGGCTGCAACCCTATGGTCGGATGCCAGTTTCTTCACATCATCATATCTAGTTCTTCTGTGGTTCCATTTGTTTTTTATATTTGGCTATTTACTGCGATTCCTTTGCTTCTCTCACCAAAGTCGATTATATATTTACTTCATTAATTCTGAAGCATTCGGCAATGTATCATCATAGGGAATACACTAAATAGAAAGTCGATTTGTTTTTTGCCACTATCTCAGGATCTACTATCATAGGGAATACGCTAAATTGCAAGCCGTTGCAAGATCTGGGTTTTATCAGAATCTTTATTCTACTATTTGTATAGGTCTATGGATGCATCAAACTTATCTTCGCAGTCATTTTTAGGTCAGCCAGTTATTATCTTCCATGCCTTGTATCATCTTCCATGTCTTGTATCATTTACTCATCACTGGGCTTCATCGGGCTGTTTTTACTTTTGATCTCTCGTCTATGATGGTTTGGCTCATATCATATCTTTCAACTATTGAATCGGATTAGAATCAGATCGATCAGATTTAAATTCAGATCCAATCTAATCAAAATTCTATAATATAAATTTTATATTAATAATTTAAGCTATCTACCAGCTTAAAATAGTTTACATATAAAAAATTATATGATTTAAAGATTCTTATCCTACGCATGAAATAGTTAAAAATTAAATAATTTAAATTAAATTAAATTAAATATATTTTTTAATTATTTAATGTATAAATTAAAAATTTTTAAATTATATAATTTTTTGATATACATAATTTTAAGATAATAAATTATTAGCGTAGAATTTCTATTATTTAATTTTGATCTAAACTTTCGATTCATCTTATCCAAATTTATCCCGTCAACTATTTTATCCCTATCTTCTGATTCTTTTAATTCTAATATAGCGTTGGCCCTTTTTATACCAAACAAATATCCGGCCGCCGGTCGGGTGGTTGCTTCACGGCGATGACTTGGGTTCAAAATAAAAAAATGGCATTTGGTCCTTTCGGCGGCACCCGACTGCCCTTCCTTTCTTTTACCAAAAAAAAAAAAAAAAAAAAAAAAAAACAAATATCCGGCCCCGCGCCTGTGCCAGATGTCAACCAACTAATCAAGACGCTATGTTAGCTCGGCTCCAGTGGATTCCCCTTTTTGGGTCAATCTATCCATTTTCCAATCCAATTTAACTTACCCTGTTCTTTTTTTTTTTTGGTTTTATACTTCCCTCCGCCCGCGGTTTTATTCTCTTCTTCTCTGTTCGCCTGAGAAACCCTAAAAGGCCTTTGAACCGACGCGCCGTGCCCGCTTTCCTTTGCGATTCCTTCTCACGTTTTCGATCTCTCTCCACAACCCTAAAATTTGGTGCGAACTAGTTCCGTCGAGGTCTTCGGGTCAAGGGATGCGACGGAAGTGCGGCGAGATGGAGGGGAGCATGAGAGGTGGAGAGAATGGGAGCCCTTGCGACGGCCGCCCGCCGAATCCGCTCTCCGGATCCTACCGCCGGTGCTTCAGCGTGGCCCCCATGGGCTCCACTGGCACGCCCACGCTTCTTCCCCACAGCTCGCTCGTGAGACCTCTGTTCTTCTCCTTCGTCTTCTTCTTCTGAATTCCGTCTTCCTGTTGATAATTTCTAGGCTCTTTGGGTGCTGCTTCACTGTCCTTGGCTAGTGATTGAATTTTTCTTGGTTTTGTAGAATGCTTGTGATATTATCCTCAGATGTGTTGTCAAAAAGTTCTCCTTTTTGCGTTTTTATGCAACTCGATAATGTAGTCTTTGAAATCCGTATTCTTGCTTCTCTTTTTTCCTTTCCTTTTTTTGCTTTTTCGAGTCGTGCTTATTTTAGCACTGCAAGATTTGAAATTTAATCACTGCCTGCATTTTTTAAAAAATATTTAGCTGACAAAGCGTTGATAATTTGCTACTCACCTTAGTTTGCAAAAGGAATTTATTGCGTCCTCGTTAGTAGAAGAGCATGTTTCCTCTCAGTGCTGGTTTTACAGGGTCATTTTGTCAAGCGGCTTTCATGCTTTTCTGGATACTGTTCATGCAAAATTACTATTACTTATTCTGTAGCATCTATTAATGGTATCGCGATCTGTCACTTTAGTAAGTTGGCATAGTATATTGATTCCGATATCATTCATTCCTTCATAATAAATACATACACACAACCTTGTAAGCTAAAATCAAATATCATGCAACATTATAAGTATTGATTGCGTCAAAGCATTCATAATTTGCCACACCTTAGTTTGCAACAGGAATTGATGGCGTCCTTGTTAGCAGAAGAGTATGCTTCCTCTCAATGTTTGTGTTACAGGGTCATTTTGTCAAGCAGCTTTCATGTTCATCCAAAAATATTATTATTCTGTAGCATCTATTAATGGTTTCATGATCTGTCAATTTAGTAAGTTGGCATAGTATATTGATTCCGATATCATACATAACTTTGTAAGCTAAAGTTAAATCACCTGAGTGTTGATCTTCCTGATTGTGGGTTAGCGCTGTAGTTACAAATATATTACATGTTGATATACTGAAGCCCTTGGAATGAGCATATGATGCTGGCTTTCAAAAATTCATCAAATAATTAAATCCTAAAAAATGTAAAACATGAAAACATATTAGATTGTTTGATTACCACTTCACTGTGAGTAAAAATAAATAAGTAAAATAAAACATTGTGTTAGATTTTGCATAACAAGCTAATATTTCCTTACTGAAGCATAATAATTAAAATTTACTGTCTCATACGTAATTCAGAATTTCTACATGGTAACTCCTTGAAGGAGGAACACAGATTGATGGAGAAGTATAAATTAGAACAGATACAAGAAATCAGATAAGTAGGTGCAACTTGAGAGATATACTTATTAATCATGTTGCCTAATTTTTTATTTTTCCTATTCAATTCATGAGAAGAGCAAGTGGAAGGCGAAGGTGAAAAAGAAATAAAAACAAAGGCAATAAAAGAAAAGGAACGCAAGGGTGTGTCATAAAGAAGTAATGATGATTGTAGGCTTAATATTCATTTATCAAGAGAAATAAGTTTGGCTTTACTTCTCCATATTTACTGCATCTGGTATACAACGGACCAAAAAATAAAAAAAAATCCGATAAGGGTTAATCTACTTCTTGAACTTTGATTCTCTTCTTCTTCCTCTTCCTCTTTGGCTCTTTCCTTTGTTTTTGTATATGCGATGGTGGTGAAGGAGGCTTCGGGAGAAAGATCGCACAAGTGCTCGACACCGGTGGGAGGAGGGGGGGGGGATCGGAGGGCAAGCAGAGGGGATGTGGAGTGGAAAGAGTCAAGGAGGGGGGGGTTTGCCAGGATGACAAGGATGGTGAGGGAGAGTGTGGCACTGGCGGTAGTGAAGTGGTTGGAGAGGTGCTGGGTGAGGTCAAGGAGGGGGATGAGGTGGCCCTAAGCTGGGGGTGGGACGAGGAGGAGGTGGGTGGGTTGATGATGAGAGTTGCCGGCAGGGAGGGAGGGATGGGGAGGATGAGGGGGTGGGTGGAGGGACGGCAGAGAGGAAGTAATCAAGGATGGGGAGGTTGGCCGGGGTGATGAGGCAACAAATTGGCTATAATTATTTTTCTTCTTCTGGTCTTTGAAAGTTTGAATCTGATATATGATTGCCATATATAGGATCGCTATATTTTCATGTTCATACCATAAGGTTGGAGGATGAATCTGTTTCTGATATACTGTTCAATATTATGTGGAAAGTTGATATAGCATGCTATCAGTCTGTTTCCCTCCATTTGTATCAATAAAAAAAAAAGTTTTAATAACGATACACAATCTTGACACACACTACTAAGTATGCTTTTCATATCAATAAATAAATAATCTAATTATCAATAGGTGATACTTTAAGTTCACATTATTGTGGCTTGGCAAAGTAATTTATCTTTTAAGTAATGAAATTGATTTGAGACTTGAGTTTGATAATGTTGATGAGCTGTAGAACCAGACGTATTTCGGTGGATTAATTTTTCAATGCCCAAATTATCATCTTCGGTGGTTTGTGTAACTTACTAATCCAGGCTTTTGCAGCTGAAGGCAAATATGGTGGATGCAACCTCTGAGCCTGAAATAAGCAGGGAAGATTATGAGACTGAGTATATCCCGATTTTACGGTCTGGAGGGTGGGCTGATATAGGAATCCGGCCAAGTATGGAAGATGCATTTGTTTGCTGTGACAACTTCATGCAAGATTATGGGCTGAAGAACTTTGGAGAAGGGCCCGGTGCCTTTTATGGGGTATCATTCTCTGGCATAATTTACTGCATACAAATTCAAATAGTAAACTTTGGTATGCGAAGATCTGACCAATCAAAAAATAAAATGAATTCTGATCTATTAAAATATTATTGTGTCTGTTGTGTGTGAAAGTTGGCTACCTTTAGTTGCTGTTTTATCTATCAATATCTAGCCATATTTCTGGTTGATTGGTTGCTATTAAGGAATGGTTGAGGGAATCATCAGAAGATAACTATTCTAACTAATGTGAATGCCATATTATCAGCTCTTCCTCTTTCTTTTCTTCAGGTTTTAACATCACCTTAGTCCCAGCTGGAGTCTTCCGTTGCTAACTCAAAGTTTTTCACATACTGGTTATTGATAGGTTTTTGATGGGCATGGAGGAAAGCATGCTGCTGACTTTGCTTGCAGCAACATGCTGAGATTTATTGGAGAGGACGAGGACTTCCCAAGGGAGATTGAGAGAGTGTTTGCATCTGCATTTTTGCAAACAGACTCCACTTTTGGAGAGGCCTGCTCTGTTAATTCTGCCCTTGCGTCTGGTACGACTGCACTGGCTGCACTTGTTGTTGGAAGGTCAGGCCTTTATCTGTTAATATTCGCCTATGTTTTTCTTTTCTTTTTCAGATCTGTTAATTCCTCCTAGTAGTCATGTCAAGCTTGTTGACCTTAAATTGGGGTAAGGTGATGTTTGATACACCACCTTCTAAGTCAACAAGGTCAGAGTGTTCCTATGGATGATCATGTACGTTCAGATACATATTATTATTATTGTTATTTTTTATAGAACTAAACATCAGGTCTTCTGTTTGCCCTTCCCCCCCTCCCTATCCATTTTATTTCGAAATATTAAAGAGAAGCATTCTACATGTATAATCATCTAGGATTGTGATTGAAGGATTTATGGCTCATTATCTGCCAATGAGGTTAGATTTTGATGCATTTCATACGAACCAGATAGTGAAATTGCTGGCAGGGATAATCCTATATCATTTATCCTATTCCTTTTCATGGATGGTAGCTTTATTTTGGTCTATGCCGAGGATTTATCATTTCAGAATAAATTTTGTTTCTTTGGTGGAGGTTGCCTGGAGGTGAATCCTCCATTCAAGTTATTGTCTTCCCTTTTGATCAAAATTTTGCTTTCTTCTATTTTTGGATTGCATACATTGTAATACATCATCATCAAGGTTCTGCATGTAGTAATTTTGTTACTGTTTCTCCTTCTCTCTCTCTGTGTGCGCGTGCGTCTGCATGCATGCCTGGGCCTGTGATGCCATGTGGCGTCTATTTAAGCTGCAGTAACCTAGTAGTCTGGGCATTAAGTACATTCAAATTGTATTATTTTTGGTGGTTGATCACTTCATGTGGTGTGACCTGCACCCTGACCAGTGTGGGTCAGGGTACTTTTCGTGATTGTACTAAGTGATATCAGCCTGCTAAAATAAGCAATTAGGCATTGTTAATTTCTTATTCATGTATACTGTCATGATGATTTGGCAGGATTTCTTTCCTCTGCCTCCCCCCATCCCCTTTTGGCATATGTTAATTTTTACTTAATTTTTTTTTCCCCTGGGTGCTGGTGGGACAGATCATTGGTGGTTGCTAATGCTGGGGACTGCCGAGCTGTGCTCTGCCGGAGGGGTAAGGCCATTGAAATGTCTCGGGATCACAAACCAGCTTGCACCAAAGAGAGGAAGCGAATAGAAGCTTCGGGAGGATATGTGTATGATGGCTACCTCAATGGGCAGCTCAATGTATCCCGTGCCATTGGTGACTGGCACATGGAAGGCATGAAGGACCAGGATGGTTTGGGGCCTCTTAGTGCAGAACCTGAGGTGATGAGGATGAAGCTTACAGAAGAGGATGAGTTCCTTATTATGGGCTGTGATGGCATCTGGGATGTGTTCCGTAGCCAGAATGCAGTTGACTTTGCGCGGCGGAAACTCCAGGAGCACAATGACCCTGCCACATGCTGCAAAGAGCTTGTTGATGAAGCTCTCAAGAGGAAGAGCAGTGACAACCTTGCTGTCGTTGTAGTATGCTTCCAGTCAAGGCCACCTCCAGCTCTGACAGCCCCAAGGCCGCGGGTTCAGAGAAGTATATCGGCAGAGGGACTGAGGGAGCTGCAGAGCTTCTTGGATAATCTGTCGAACTGAATCAAGAGGTGCACGCTGATCAGTTAATCTTGTGCTCTCTTCTTTGTTGTTGCAAATCTTCAGGTGGGTCTGTAGGTCTAACTGCTCTCTCTCTCTCTCTCTCTCTCTCTTTCTCTCTCTGTCTCTTTTTCTTCTTTTTTTCTTGGTGAGATGGTTGTTGTTGTTGTTAAGTAATACTGAGATACTTGCACAATTGTAACATATGCGGCAGCTAATTCCCGTTCGCAATGAGTTCCTTTTTGGCATTTGCATTTAGATCTGTGCGACATATATTTAATAGAATGCATTGTCTCATTTTTTGTGGAGGTAAGATTTTGTGTGACATTTTTGACGGCCGCACTTGTGCTTGTATTGCCTTTTTTGAGGCTGCTGCGGCCTCCAACAGAAGATAAATTTATCGGAGTCAAGATTATTGGTTGGGTGTGGAGGTATTGGATTGATTAGTTCGCCAAAGATTGGTGCCTTTTTAGTCATTTGCTGGCTTATTGTTTTGAGTTGCTAACCGCTTGTTTGCTTTGTAACGTAAGTGACTTTTTGTAGATTGCAGCTGACCGGATAATATGATTGTAGGGTACCAATGCAGCTCCTACTCTGAAGAACATTTGCTGGATTTCCAAGCTTCTAGGGTGCTCGATTATTTTATAGCAGAGGTTTTTTTGTATTGCTACTTGAGCTCCGCCTTAAAATTAGCCAGGATATCACAGTAAGCGGAAGTGGTGTGTGGAATGTGGTTCGTAGGCGTCGCTTGTAGTTCAACGAGTTCTTTTGCAGTTCGAACTTAACTCTCTTTTATCTTTACCAAAAAAAAAAAAAAAAGATTTGCATATGGATGCAAAAAAATTACGTAGGCAAGATATTCAAGTTCTTATGAAATAAGCTCGAATTGACCAAAAAAAAAAATCGAAGAAAAAGAGAGACAAGATCATACACATTGTCATACATGATAGTTTTAATTATATATATATATATATATATATATATATATATATATATAAAACAACAATTAGATACATCATTTTGATGATATACACATTGATTAGCTGCTTTGGAAGCAAAACACATCCATTTGGGTGGAATGACTCATGTCATCTTCTCTGGAAGTTAAAAACCTTGATGGAAAAGGCAAAGACGAAAGCAAAGAGTAGAGTAAACCCAATAACGGCAACGGCTACTATACCCAGGAAGTCATGCCTGAACCCAAAATACCTCCTGATGAAGCCTTGCACAGTCTCATCATTGTCCATTTGATTTGTATAATCTCCGAACTGCGAGGCAACTAGTCCATACAAGGTCCAAGCCACCGGGCATGCCCAAGAATACCATCTCCACCACACAGGAATCCTCTGTAACCGTCCGCAGAAGAAGAAGAAGAGGAAAAAAAAAAAAAGGCATTAAAAGCTCAGTTCTATGATGAAAATCCAAATACCTCAATCAGAAAAGGGATCGGGTAGACTTACTGGTCGAGGAATTAGAAAGCCTGCAAAAATATTCCATATGGCATAGAACGCAGTGGAGACTATGGCCGCGATGTCGCTGTTAGGCGTCATGGCGACGGCCATCATTCCATAGAACGTGAAATACATGAAAGTGAAGAACATGAAGAAGAGGTACCAAAAGAACTTTTCAAGCGTCCAATCAAAATCGATCATGCTATACACGATGAGTCCATATATAACAGTTTGAAGGAAGATGTGTGGAATCTCAATTAGAACCTGCACATATTGGCATATTGTGAGAAGTAGCATCAAACCTCGTTAAGCATTAGCAAGGAAGAGCCTTTCAACAGGCAGTAAACCTCAATTAAGGTTAATTTAGATGGACCTTGGGTTGTTATTACCTGCGCGAATGCATAGGGTAGAGCAGAAATACATTCCAGCAGCCCTTTTCTCTGTAGAAAACTGTTCGCTCGACATCGACAATTGGTTGCACGGTTTGGCCATTCTGTATTCCAATAAAGAGAACAGCAGCATACATGGAGCCTAAGGAATTGAACAAATCTTGTCGTGTATATCTGCAAAATTTACAATCATAAAGATGAAATCTTGTTATTTGTTATTCCAAAACATGAAAGGGTATCGATGCATGCCCGCAAATTAGATTTTATTGCTAGAGTTGTGGTGATAGCTTACACTTTTTTTCCGAGTCTCCAGAAGATGGTGCCAAATATAAGGGCAATGACGGTGGTGAAGAAAATTCTTGTGGCAGTATACGATGGATTGCGCCAGTACGACTTGTGTTGCTTCCACAGGCAAGCCATGCACTGTGTGATGAAGGGCTGTGAGTATTTGGTTGGGAAGAATAAGTCTTTTGAGCCAGGAGGAGGACTACTTAGTTCACTGATCAAAGCTTTGTTTCTCCTGCAACAATTTCCATCGACGAGTGAGCACCATAAATGCAGATGGCTATCAATTTGTCAATGAATTACGTATGATTCTGGAACCGTGAACCTGTAAACCTACTTGAATAGATCGGAATTTTTGTATATTTCAGCAAAGTTGACCCCTAAAATTTCTTCTTGTGCCAGGGTGGTCACCTCCAACATCCATGTTGCAGGATTGTAACCATCTTTTATTTTTCTGACCCCTTCAATCCCCTGCACAAAAATTAAACAATGATGATATCGGCATCCCCATTTGGTAGCAAAATTAGAACAAATTGTGTGCTTTCTGTGTTGTATCACCCAAACTCACCTCAAAGTACTTGATCAAATGGCATGAATTTCGTCCCAAGGGGCCAACATATATCTCTTCTCCACCTCTTTTCATAAGGAAGAGCTGCAATAGGGAAGGAAGAGAGATCATTGTTCACGCGCAGGCATATGGAGGGATCGATCAGAATTACGTAGTTCTTTGATTTCACTTGCACCCTACCTCATCAAAAGCTTCAAAGATGTCAATGCTGGGCTGGTGAATCGTGCACACCACTGTCCTTCCTGTGTCCACGGTGTTTCTGACAGTCCTCATCACAATTGCTGCCGCCCTTGCATCCAATCCAGAGGTTGGCTCATCCATGAATATGATAGAGGGGTTGGCGACCAGCTCAACGGCGATGGTAAGCCTCTTCCGCTGTTCGGTTGACAGGCCATTCACCCCAGGCAATCCTACCAGTGCTCCTCTTAGAGATGTCAGCTCTACAAGCTCCATGACCTCCTCGACAAACATCTGCAGCAAATGGTTTCCAGAAATCAGTGGGGAAATAAAGAACATAACAACAAACTCTTAGCAATGAAAGGTCTACTCCACCAACCTTCCTCGTGTCAGAGTCAACTTCAGGGGGCAAGCGAAGCCATGCCGAGTAGAAGAGGGATTCATAAACAGTGACGTGTGGAGAGTGGATGTCACTTTGTTCACAGTAGCCTGATATCCGTGCGAAAGTTTCCTGTTTCTTGGGATAGCCCGAGATGGAGATGCCTCCTTCTATATAACCTCCAGTTTTCCTGCCCGCCAGTACATCCATTAGAGTTGTCTTACCCGCCCCGCTCACACCCATCAGCGCTGTAAGGACTCCTGGCCTGAAAGCTCCACTCACACCCTTGAGCAGCATCAAGCGATCCTCTGTTATACCTCTGTCTTTCATTTCCTGTGTGTGAAGGTTTGATCGTTAGTTATTACTTTTTGTTATAAGCTAACACATAATATTTTGCGTTTGTGGGGCTGAATGTACCTGTGGCATGTCAACAGAGTATCTAATGTCATCAAAGGTGATCGAAAGAGGAGTAAAAGGTAGAACCATTCCCTTCCTTCTGTTGTCTCCATTTTGTGTAGCCCCCCTAATATTTATATCACTCGCACTCCCTGTATTTTGTTTAAATTTGTTTTAGATGTCTAGGCTCGAGGAGTCCATAGATGGACCTCAGATAAATATACTACGACTGACCTTGTGATGCTGTGGGCTTAGAGGACTTAGTTCCTGCAGGCAAAAGCTCGATGCTTTCTCCAGTTCTGTTTGCATGTTTTTCTCTCAGCTCCTCTTCAGATACAACCGTCTGACCTTTTCCGAGTGCTGAAGGCATTAAACTCCAGGTAAGTAGCACGTTGCATAAACTTTGAGAAGTTTTAGCAAGGTGAAGCAATAGATCCAGCTTATAGATACTCACGGTCAAGCCAGTCAAGGAAGAGAACAAAGAGGACATTGAAAAGGAAGATATATCCTAGCAACGCACCAACACCAATCCAATACCAGTTTGCATCAACGAAAATCCCACGAGCCGTCAAGACTTGAACTCCCAATGTGACATCGCTTGCATCCACAATCTGTAGCAGATAGAAGGTTCATTGATTTAATACAATCCCCATGGAAGAGGGTTGATGATTGGTTTTGTGGTTCAAGAATGATATGGACACCTTGGATTGGGTTCTCCCTCTATTTTGTTAAGGGCAAAAAAAAAAAAAGGAACGATATGTGCACCTTCTGCCAACTATGTCCAAGAAACTCATTTACTGCAATTGCATTCTGTGCATACATCAGAGGAGATGACCAGTAACCCCAGATCCACCATTTCTTAATATAATCTGCAAAGGAATGAAAGTAAGTTGCCGTGTTCTGGTGCTAAAACGGTGAGCTGAATTCTAGCTGATGAACCACATTATACCTCGTGATATGAGGAATCCACCAAGAATCAAGAGAACAAGTTGTGCAAAGGATCCGAATGTATCAGCAACAACCATCTCCCTTCCGAGTGCAGCAAGAAGCCGGAAAAGTCCGGACGCCATCTGACTAATTAGCACTAGGAGCAGATAATGCCTGAAAAACCTGCAGGACAACAATATTTTAAGTTATCGAGAAGAATCCATGAAAAAAGGAAGTGTGCTTTGTGTGATGGTCGGTCTAACCTTTGGATATTTGGGTCGAAGCCAATGACATAGTAAGTCATGGCTGTCCAGACAGCACACTCCAGAAATGAAATGGGTATCTTGAGGATCCATGTTGGCAATGCATATGCCATGATGGATAGAAGAGGAGGTCCTTTGCTTGTAGAATATAGGGAGCTTTGCATACTCTTGCAAGTTCGCAATCATTAAAGAATGAGACTAGCCCAAGAAACATGGGCCTAAGAAGATAAATCATCCTCCGCTTATTGCGGTGCATTCGTTCGCAGAAGACCTCATTCCAATGGTTCCAAGAATTATCAGCTGATGCCAAAAAGAGAAGAGAGCTTGTTAGCCATCACACTGTAAGCTTCCAATATTCAAGAAACGGTAGATGGTTTATGCCCTCACCTGGACTTTGAAGATGTAGACAAATGAATCTCTTCATAGCAACCATCCCTGAGATGCTTTCAAGCTCCATCTTGCTAATGCCATACTTTGAAGTTGTCAGTGCTGCGGGATGGTTCCTGCTCTATCGAAAGGGGTACCAAGCTTTGTTGCGGCCGACATGGAATGAGTGGAAGGCTTCTGAAACTCATTGACAGAAAATACTTGTATGGCTCATCCTTGTGTGCCCAGTCTGATGCTATCCTTCCTTGATGTAACCTATTGTTTGGAGAGTCACGTGGAGTTATGTTGCAAAAGGAGCATTCTTATTCGACGATTGGTTGTATCGTGAAGATATCTCGGTGATATCTGGAGTTGTTTTTCAGGGATTAACCAAGTAGGATGTATTCTGGTTAAAGGCATTGTGCGAGTTGAGAGTGATGTGTGGCGAGAAAGCTGGTATGTATGGTAGGTTTCAGTTAATTATTTTAGAAAAGAAGAGAGATCGATATTTGATGGACTATCAAGAAGAGAAAAAGAAGCAAACATCAAGCCAGATCCCGACGTTGACGTGTACATGAAGGTGAAAACAAGATTTGAAAATTCTTTCTTCACATATGCAGCATACATTCACGTGATCTTGACATAATGGAGGAGGAAGGGGGGTGAAATTAGGATGGCCTTTCCTTTTTATTTAATAAGTTGCTTTTTTATACTAATAACATCGGCAACAAATCCGTACAGCTTTTAAACTATGCATTGCCAGCTTATATTTCTTGTGAAGCTTTTAATTCATCATTATGAGGAAAATATAGGATGCATGCAATAGCATTGTAGGTTTCCAACATTAGACGAATTCATTGAATATCTAAAATTGAAGTAATTCCCCCTTTCTTTGTTGCTGCAGGCTATATCTGTGGAAGGTCAGGAGAGTGTGATTACTGATTATATTGTGAAAGTAAGTTCTGCAAGAAAAATAAAATAGCTATCCTAAAAAAACAGAAAGAAAGATATATCAATCGTAAATCAATTTTACTAAATAATATCTGGGAGGAAACTCAATGTACACTATCCTCTTCTGCAGATTTTGGGACTGGAAATCTGTGCTGATACTATGGTAGGAGATGCAATGATCAGAGGCATCTCTGGAGGACAAAAGAAGCGTGTTACAACAGGTAACAAGGAAAAGAAGAGACTGAACTGGAAGGCTAGAACCATTAAATATAAGCATGGTGTCCTCTGATCTGAAAAGATGGCAAGTCCTGATGATGCTCTATTGGGTTCTTATGTAGGTGAGATGCTTGTTGGACCAGCTAAGGCTCTATTCATGGATGAGATCTCTACCGGTCTCGACAGCTCCACAACCTACCAGATTATCAACTCTCTTAGACAATCAGTCCACATCCTTGGTGGGACTGCACTTATTTCGTTGCTTCAGCCAGCGCCAGAGACATACGACCTCTTCGACGACATACTTCTCCTCTCAGAAGGCCAAATCGTGTATCAAGGTCCGAGGGAAAATATCCTCGAATTCTTTGAATCTATGGGTTTCAAATGCCCTGAAAGGAAAGGCGTGGCAGACTTCTTGCAAGAAGTAAGTATCATTACCGATGGATGATTTCTAATCGATCACAATCCATTATCGTCGAATAAGAATGGCTCCTTTTTGCAACTAATTAGATAACTCCACGCTGATCTCTCCAAATCAATAGGTTACATCAAGGAAGGATCAGCATCAGTACTGGGCACACAAGGATGAGCCATACAAGTATATTTCTGTCAATGAGTTTTCAGAAGCCTTCCACTCATTCCATGTCGGCCGCAAACTAGGAGAGGAGCTTGGTACCCCTTTCGATAGGAGCAGGAACCATCCCGCAGCACTGACAACTTCAAAGTATGGCATTAGCAAGATGGAGCTGTTGAAAGCTTGCATCTCAAGGGAGTGGTTGCTGATGAAGAGGAATTCATTTGTCTACATCTTCAAAGTGGTCCAGGTGAGGAGGGCATAAACCATTGCACTACCGTTTCTTGAATATTGAAGCTTAACAAGTGTGATGGCTAACAAGCTCTCTTCTCTTTTTGGCATCAGCTGATAATTCTTGGAACCATTGGAATGACGGTCTTCCTGCGAACGGAAATGCACCGCAATACAGCGGAGGATGGATTTATCTTCTTAGGCGCCATGTTTCTTGGGCTAGTCACTCATCTCTTTAATGGATTTGCGGAACTTGCAATGAGTATTGCAAAGCTCCCTATATTCTACAAGCAAAGGGACCTCCTCTTCTATCCATCATGGGCATATGCATTGCCAACATGGATCCTCAAGATACCCATTTCATTTCTGGAGTGTGCTGTCTGGACAGCCATGACTTACTATGTCATTGGCTTCGACCCAAATATCCAAAGGTTAGACCGACCATCACACAAAGCACACTTCCTTTTTTCATGGATTCTTCTCGATAACTTAAAATATTGTTGTCCTGCAGGTTTTTCAGGCATTATCTGCTCCTAGTGCTAATTAGTCAGATGGCGTCCGGACTTTTCCGGCTTCTTGCTGCACTCGGAAGGGAGATGGTTGTTGCTGATACATTCGGATCCTTTGCACAACTTGTTCTCTTGATTCTTGGTGGATTCCTCATATCACGAGGTATAATGTGGTTCATCAGCTAGAATTCAGCTCACCGTTTTAGCACCAGAACACGGCAACTTACTTTCATTCCTTTGCAGATTATATTAAGAAATGGTGGATCTGGGGTTACTGGTCATCTCCTCTGATGTATGCACAGAATGCAATTGCAGTAAATGAGTTTCTTGGACATAGTTGGCAGAAGGTGCACATATCGTTCCTTTTTTTTTTTTTTGCCCTTAACAAAATAGAGGGAGAACCCAATCCAAGGTGTCCATATCATTCTTGAACCACAAAACCAATCATCAACCCTCTTCCATGGGGATTGTATTAAATCAATGAACCTTCTATCTGCTACAGATTGTGGATGCAAGCGATGTCACATTGGGAGTTCAAGTCTTGACGGCTCGTGGGATTTTCGTTGATGCAAACTGGTATTGGATTGGTGTTGGTGCGTTGCTAGGATATATCTTCCTTTTCAATGTCCTCTTTGTTCTCTTCCTTGACTGGCTTGACCGTGAGTATCTATAAGCTGGATCTATTGCTTCACCTTGCTAAAACTTCTCAAAGTTTATGCAACGTGCTACTTACCTGGAGTTTAATGCCTTCAGCACTCGGAAAAGGTCAGACGGTTGTATCTGAAGAGGAGCTGAGAGAAAAACATGCAAACAGAACTGGAGAAAGCATCGAGCTTTTGCCTGCAGGAACTAAGTCCTCTAAGCCCACAGCATCACAAGGTCAGTCGTAGTATATTTATCTGAGGTCCATCTATGGACTCCTCGAGCCTAGACATCTAAAACAAATTTAAACAAAATACAGGGAGTGCGAGTGATATAAATATTAGGGGGGCTACACAAAATGGAGACAACAGAAGGAAGGGAATGGTTCTACCTTTTACTCCTCTTTCGATCACCTTTGATGACATTAGATACTCTGTTGACATGCCACAGGTACATTCAGCCCCACAAACGCAAAATATTATGTGTTAGCTTATAACAAAAAGTAATAACTAACGATCAAACCTTCACACACAGGAAATGAAAGACAGAGGTATAACAGAGGATCGCTTGATGCTGCTCAAGGGTGTGAGTGGAGCTTTCAGGCCAGGAGTCCTTACAGCGCTGATGGGTGTGAGCGGGGCGGGTAAGACAACTCTAATGGATGTACTGGCGGGCAGGAAAACTGGAGGTTATATAGAAGGAGGCATCTCCATCTCGGGCTATCCCAAGAAACAGGAAACTTTCGCACGGATATCAGGCTACTGTGAACAAAGTGACATCCACTCTCCACACGTCACTGTTTATGAATCCCTTCTCTACTCGGCATGGCTTCGCTTGCCCCCTGAAGTTGACTCTGACACGAGGAAGGTTGGTGGAGTAGACCTTTCATTGCTAAGAGTTTGTTGTTATGTTCTTTATTTCCCCACTGATTTCTGGAAACCATTTGCTGCAGATGTTTGTCGAGGAGGTCATGGAGCTTGTAGAGCTGACATCTCTAAGAGGAGCACTGGTAGGATTGCCTGGGGTGAATGGCCTGTCAACCGAACAGCGGAAGAGGCTTACCATCGCCGTTGAGCTGGTCGCCAACCCCTCTATCATATTCATGGATGAGCCAACCTCTGGATTGGATGCAAGGGCGGCAGCAATTGTGATGAGGACTGTCAGAAACACCGTGGACACAGGAAGGACAGTGGTGTGCACGATTCACCAGCCCAGCATTGACATCTTTGAAGCTTTTGATGAGGTAGGGTGCAAGTGAAATCAAAGAACTACGTAATTCTGATCGATCCCTCCATATGCCTGCGCGTGAACAATGATCTCTCTTCCTTCCCTATTGCAGCTCTTCCTTATGAAAAGAGGTGGAGAAGAGATATATGTTGGCCCCTTGGGACGAAATTCATGCCATTTGATCAAGTACTTTGAGGTGAGTTTGGGTGATACAACACAGAAAGCACACAATTTGTTCTAATTTTGCTACCAAATGGGGATGCCGATATCATCATTGTTTAATTTTTGTGCAGGGGATTGAAGGGGTCAGAAAAATAAAAGATGGTTACAATCCTGCAACATGGATGTTGGAGGTGACCACCCTGGCACAAGAAGAAATTTTAGGGGTCAACTTTGCTGAAATATACAAAAATTCCGATCTATTCAAGTAGGTTTACAGGTTCACGGTTCCAGAATCATACGTAATTCATTGACAAATTGATAGCCATCTGCATTTATGGTGCTCACTCGTCGATGGAAATTGTTGCAGGAGAAACAAAGCTTTGATCAGTGAACTAAGTAGTCCTCCTCCTGGCTCAAAAGACTTATTCTTCCCAACCAAATACTCACAGCCCTTCATCACACAGTGCATGGCTTGCCTGTGGAAGCAACACAAGTCGTACTGGCGCAATCCATCGTATACTGCCACAAGAATTTTCTTCACCACCGTCATTGCCCTTATATTTGGCACCATCTTCTGGAGACTCGGAAAAAAAGTGTAAGCTATCACCACAACTCTAGCAATAAAATCTAATTTGCGGGCATGCATCGATACCCTTTCATGTTTTGGAATAACAAATAACAAGATTTCATCTTTATGATTGTAAATTTTGCAGATATACACGACAAGATTTGTTCAATTCCTTAGGCTCCATGTATGCTGCTGTTCTCTTTATTGGAATACAGAATGGCCAAACCGTGCAACCAATTGTCGATGTCGAGCGAACAGTTTTCTACAGAGAAAAGGCTGCTGGAATGTATTCTGCTCTACCCTATGCATTCGCGCAGGTAATAACAACCCAAGGTCCATCTAAATTAACCTTAATTGAGGTTTACTGCCTGTTGAAAGGCTCTTCCTTGCTAATGCTTAACGAGGTTTGATGCTACTTCTCACAATATGCCAATATGTGCAGGTTCTAATTGAGATTCCACACATCTTCCTTCAAACTGTTATATATGGACTCATCGTGTATAGCATGATCGATTTTGATTGGACGCTTGAAAAGTTCTTTTGGTACCTCTTCTTCATGTTCTTCACTTTCATGTATTTCACGTTCTATGGAATGATGGCCGTCGCCATGACGCCTAACAGCGACATCGCGGCCATAGTCTCCACTGCGTTCTATGCCATATGGAATATTTTTGCAGGCTTTCTAATTCCTCGACCAGTAAGTCTACCCGATCCCTTTTCTGATTGAGGTATTTGGATTTTCATCATAGAACTGAGCTTTTAATGCCTTTTTTTTTTTTTCCTCTTCTTCTTCTTCTGCGGACGGTTACAGAGGATTCCTGTGTGGTGGAGATGGTATTCTTGGGCATGCCCGGTGGCTTGGACCTTGTATGGACTAGTTGCCTCGCAGTTCGGAGATTATACAAATCAAATGGACAATGATGAGACTGTGCAAGGCTTCATCAGGAGGTATTTTGGGTTCAGGCATGACTTCCTGGGTATAGTAGCCGTTGCCGTTATTGGGTTTACTCTACTCTTTGCTTTCGTCTTTGCCTTTTCCATCAAGGTTTTTAACTTCCAGAGAAGATGACATGAGTCATTCCACCCAAATGGATGTGTTTTGCTTCCAAAGCAGCTAATCAATGTGTATATCATCAAAATGATGTATCTAATTGTTGTTTTATATATATATATATATATATATATATATATATATATAATTAAAACTTCATTATGACAATGTGTATGATCTTGTCTCTCTTTTTCTTCGATTTTTTTTTTTGGTCAATCGAGCTTATTTCATAAGAACTTGAATATCTTGCCTACGTAATTTTTTGCATCCATATGCCAAATCTTTTTTTTTTTTTTTTGGTAAAGTAAAGAGAGTTAAGTTCGAACTGCAAAAGAATCGTTGAACTACAGCGACGCC
>QRFJ01006048.1:0-27566 GCA_006176705.1 Cocos nucifera | reverse complement strand
AGAGGAGAGGGAGAAGGTAGGTTTGGCATGGAGGAGGAGAGGAGAAGCAGCCTTGGGGTGTGGAGAATTATAATTTCCAATCTTTGAGTTGGGCGCAGGGTCTTATTTATAGACTAAGCATGATCCAACTCCTCTTCTTCCCAACCAATCACAACCCTTTGTGAAATCAAATCTAAATCTGATTGGTGGGAATAGAGTCCCCTAGATTCCTCCTTAGAGGGTGCCTAAGATCAGTCAAAGTTGGTTCTTAGGAGAACTCTAATTGGAATCCAAAAAGGAGATGGAGTCCCTGTCCAGCAGGGACTCCTGGGCGCCTCCAGCTTGGGCACACGCCGAGGGTGGCATGCGCCCTCCTCCTTGCCAAGTTCTGGCAGGGGGACAGGCCCACACCAGCTCTTCAATAGGTGCATAATACATGGACAAAAGTCAAAGTGTCAATGGTCAATATTTGACCAGTCAAAGGTCAACTTTTGACCAAAGTCAAAGGACGAGAAATGGTAGGTGACCAAAAATGGCAGATAATGTCTTACAAAATAAGACAACCTTTTCTGACTTGGATAAGCTTTAGTCAGACAACGTGAAGGCCTCTAAATGAGCACAAACTCCTTTGGCTCAGTCAGGACAACTTATTTATGATAGTAAAAGAAGAAGATTAGGTTTAATCGAGTGCTAGCACGATTTTCTTGAACCTAATTGAATCTCATTCAGACCAATTGAACTGGATCAATTCAATTGATGATCACCAGATTCAAACCCTTGTTTGTGTGATCCAGTTAGGTTCAGTTCTATATGGTAATGGGATATGTCATGATCTCTATCATCGACATCATCGAAACTTCTTTCGATGGATCAGAACTCTTCTGATTCAAACAGCTAGAATGATCGATCATCTAAATCATTCTAATTGCTCCCAAAATCCACCAGTGACACCTAGCAGTATATGGTGGCAACCCATCAGAGCTGAATGCGAACCTCTTGGTGTAGCTACCTATGTGATTAAGTTCTTCTATCTTGAGCTCCGATCAGATTAGGGTTAAGGTGAACTCGTCAAACCCTAGTCTCTGTCATATGATGTAATCATTCGATTTCAAGTCCAATGTGAAAAGCTAAATAGAAACTCTTTCTATTATTTCACTCTGCCATGGCCATGGGCTTCTGGACTTGATTCTCATGATCATCATAGGGTTGCTCCTCTACCACCGAGGTAGATAGATTCCATCTTGATGCTATCCAGTTCCTACAATGAACATGCTATAGCCAACATATACCTCAGGATTTCGAATGGCTAGAAGATCGAGTAATGGTGTAGTCAAACTATAACACCCTCAAGGTAAACTATCGATGCACCTCAGGTCAAAGAACCAGATACACTACTGCAACATCGAGTCAGTCATTGACGAGAAGGTAGACTTCCTAATGACTACTCGAGATGGAGGTTGTATTTTTCTTTCTATGGTCACTGCCTTAGAAGAAAATGGTATCACTTTTGAAGGAGAAAGCATGACCTGAGATGGAGGTTGTACGGGAGTGGTGAATGGAGTGGAGCGTTGGACAGCCAGAGGAGTGACCTGAGATGGAGGAGTACTTGTAGTTTGGATAGCTAGAGGACGAGGAGGAGACGAAGGTGGTGATGCTATAGGAGAAATAGAGATCAGACTTGATTGAGCCTGCTCAGTAGCATCCGAGGGTTTCTTTGTCCTCCACTCGTATGATCGAAGATGGAGGGGCATGATCCTAGGATGAGTGCAGAGCTTTTTCTTCGGCACCATAGATCCAATACCAGTTTCTCTAGGCTTTTGGGGCTTGGATTTTTGGACTTTTCGAAGAGATATCAAATGCCCTAGGATTCTAAGGAGAGATGGCTAAGAGAGGGCAGAACGGAAAATAAACAATGTCCCACGGGTATTCTATTTTTATAAATAGCATTTCCGACACTTAATCGACTAAGGTTAAATTCTTGGTCGACTAAGTCTTAGTCGACTAAGAATTTTTTAACTTAGTCTATTCAATTTGGCATAGAACCTAATGGTTAGAGTTTCAGTCCAAGAAATTTTGCAGTGACCCATCTTTTTTAATAGAATTAATGCAAGCATGATTTATGAGAGATTTATCACATCTTAACAATCATTCCAACATACAAACATAATCATAATTTTAACAATATAGATCAAATAGTCTTAATTGCTTTCTTATGGCACAAAACCTTTCTTCACTTAAAGGTTTGGTGAAAATATTTGTAGTTTGATTTTCAGTTGGCACAAACTCAAGAGTTATGTCATTGTTTTGTACATGGTCTCTAATAAAATGATGTCTTACCTTTATATATTTTATTCTTGAGTATAATATTGGATTCTTTGTTAAGTTTATAGCACTAGTATTGGCACATCGAATAGGAATATTGTTACAAGTGATATGATAGTCCTCTAGTTATTGTTTGATCCATAATAGTTGAGCACAACAACTTCCAACAGCAATGTATTCAGCTTCCATCGTTGACAATGCTATCGAGTTTTATTTCTAGAGATCAAATTTACTCCTAGAAATAGACATGTTTTACTTGTACTTTTCCTATCCAAGTAACAACCCACAAAATTTGAATCACTATAACCAATTAAATCAAATGAAGATTGTTTAGAGTACCATAAACCAACATCTTGAGTATTTATTAGATACTTAAAGATTCTTTTAACTGCTAATACATGTGATTCCTTAGGATTTGATTGATAACGCGCACACATGCATACACTAAACATTATGTCTGGCCTACTTATAGTTAAATATAGTAAAGATCCAATCATACCTTGATATAGCTTAGGATCTACTATTTTTTCTTTTGGATCTTGATCAAGCTTGCAACTTGTGCTCATAGGGGTGCCACTTCCTTTGACATTCTCCATCCTAAATTTTTTTAACATTTTCTTGATGTATTTGCTTTGGTTGATGAAGATCCCCTCATTTGATTGCTTGATTTGGAGTTCGAGGAAAAGTTGAGCTCTCCCATCATGCTCATCTCGAACTCGCCCTACATGGGACTAGCAAACTCTCTACATAAAACTTTATTAGTAGCACCGAATATTATATCATCAACATATAATTGGACAATCAATAGATCACTTGATTTTTTTTTAATAAATAGTATTTTATCAACATTACCTCTTTTAAATAATTATTTAATAAGAACTTACTCAATCTATTATACCAAGCCTTAGATGCTTGTTTTAATCCATATAGTACTTTCTTAAGTTTATATACATGATTAGGTAATTCTTGACTTTCAAAGCTTGGAGGTTGTTCTACGTAAACTTCCTCTTCAATTAAACCATTTAAGAATGCACTCTTTACATCTATTTGAAAAAGTTTAAAGTTCATGAAACATGCAAATGTCAAAAGCAATTTAATAGCTTCAAGTCTAGCTACGGATGCAAAGGATTCATCAAAATCAATATTCTTTTCTTGATTGTATCCTTGTGCAACCAATCTAGCCTCATTTCTAATTATATTATCCTTCTCATCTAGTTTATTTCTAAAGACCTATTTTGTACCAATTACAAAAAAATTTTTAGGTCTTTCAACTAATTTTTAAATTTTATTTCTTTTAAATTGGTTTAATTCTTCTTGCATTGCTAATATCCAATTTGGATCTTTTTCAGCCTCAATTATATTTTTAGATTCTAGATGAGATACAAATGTAATATGATTCATAGCTTCTCTAAAAGATGATCTAGTTTTAATTTCTTGAGATGGATCATCTATTATTAATTTCTTAGGATGATTATGATCATACCATCATTCCTTTGGTAAGTTGGATGTACCTTGATCATCTTGAGAATGTGGCATTATTTCTTCAACCTCTTGCTCTTTATCTTTTTTTTCTTAAGAGAAAATATCTTCAAGTAATATATCTTTTATTTTATTTTCTAAAATTTATGTATTCACATCAAGCTCTTTTTCTCTTATTTTAAGAGAGTTAGTTTCATCAAAAATTACATGTATGGATTCTTCTACAATCAAAGTTCTTTTATTAAATACTCTATATGCTCTACCATATGATAAATGTTCTAGAAAAATTCTTCATTTGATTTTGCATCAAACTTTCCAATCTTATCTTTACCATTTATAAGAATAAAACATCTACATCCAAAGTTTTTAAAATAAAAAATATTTAATTTCTTTTCTTTACAGAGTTCATATGAAGTTTTCTTTAAGATTGATCTAATTAGAGCTCTATTTAGCACATAGCATGCGGTGTTAATCACTTCCACCCAAAAATATTTTGGAAGGTTGTTTTCATAAAGTATGGTTTGTGTCATTTCAATCAATGTCCTATTCTTTTTTTCTACTATCCCATTTTGTTGGGGTGTCATAGGTGCTGAAAAGTTATAATTGATTCCATTTTTAGAACAAAAATTTTAAAATTTTTGATTTTTAAATTTCATGCCATGATCACTTCTTATATATAAAATATTATATTTTTTTCTTTTATTATTTTGTTAAATAGATCAACAAATATATTAAAAGCATCATCTTTATGTGACAAAAATAAAATTCATGTATATCTTGAAAAATTATCTATTACTACAAAGCCATATCTTTTCCTCCAAGACTAGTAGTCGAAATAGGTCTAAACAAATCTATATAGAGTAATTCTAGAAGTCTAGTAGTTGAAACAAAATTTTTGCATTTAAAGAAAGATTTTGTTTGTTTACCAAGTTGGCATGCTTTGCAAATTTTATCCTTCTCAAAATTTATTTTAGGTAATCCCTTTACTAAATCAAGTTTAATTAGTCTTGCTAGAGATTCTATGCTTGCATGACCTAATCTATTTTGCCAAATCCAACTTGATTCATTTAGTTTAGCATTCATAGCAATAAGACAATCAATATTCTCATTTTTTAAGTTCATGAAGATCAACAATGTAAACATTTTCATGTCTTTTTCTTATAAATTTAATACTTTCATCTATAGAAGCTAGTTACAATACAATGAGATGATTTGAATGAAACATTAAAGCCCTTATCACAAAGTTGACTTATACTAAGTAAGTTATGTATTAGTCTTTCAACATATAAGACATCTTTTATGCTAGTAGAGGATGTTATCAAGATATTACCAAGACCAATGATTTTTTCTTTACCGTTATCTCCAAACATCACCACACCTCCATCCATTGCTTCAAGAGAGATAAATTGAGATTTATCTCTCGTCATGTGCCTCGAACATCCGCTATTTAGGTACCATCTTCTTTTAGCTCTCATGGATGCCAAGCACACCTCATCATCATTATGTGCCATGAGATAAAGATTTGCCTTTTCTTCTCTTTGATATTCTTCCTCACTTGAAGAGGAGTCCTCATCATTGCTTTATGTGGCCTTGTATGCTTTCTTCTTGAATTTCTTGAAGTTTTTCTTCAACATTGGACAATCCATCTGAAAGTGTCCGAGCTTCTTGCACTCATAGCAAATGAATGGTTGTTCCTTCTCTTTTTCTTTTTTCTTTTCTTTGCTACATTCTCCCTTGTTAAACTTTTTCTTAGGTTCCAATCTCTTTCTCCTTCTCATGAACTTCTTGAATCTTCTTGCTATCATGGCCATTTCCTCATCATCCTCCGAACTCTCTTCGAAATCACTTTCTTCTTGATGAATGGCAGCAGCCTTAAGGGCTATTGTTTTCTTTTTCTTCACTTTTTCTTCCTTTCCTTAGTTTATATTTAGCTAATGGGTCATAAAAGATCATGAGCTCTTTTAAAGCTAACTTGTTTAAGTTCTTTGCTTCTTGAATGGCAGTCATTTTTGGCTCCCAATTCTTTGACAAGAATCTAAGAATTTTCCACACAACCTCACTATTAGAATAATCATTTCCTAGACTTTTTAAACCATTTAATATATCGATGAATCTTGTGAACATTTTAATGATAGTTTCATGTGGTTCCATTTTAAACAATTCATACTTATGTACCAACATATTTATCTTAGATTCTTTAATTTGATTAGTACCCTCATAGGTAACTTCAAGTCTATCCCAAATTTTTTTGGCAGATGAATATGTTGATATCCTATTAAACTCATTTGCGTCCAAAGTACAATATAACACATTTATTGCTTTGGCATTGAGTTGTGCTTCTCTTTTGTCATGTTCATCCCAATCCTTTTCGAACTTTGGAATGGACATGCCATCAATTATGATTATGGGTGTGTAAGGATCTTTTACTATGACACTCCACATGTCATAGTCTTGTACTTGAAAAAATATCCTCATTCTTACTTTCTAATAGGTATAATTGGTTCCATTGAAAAGTGGAAGCCTATTGGTTGATTGCCCTTCAACCAATGAAGTCCCAATTGGGTTTGCCATTAAATCTTTAGCTCTAAGACCGTTAGGTCAACAACTAATATAGAGCACCCACTCTGATACCACTTGTTGCCCAAGGATGACCACCTAAGAGGAGGGATGAATTGAATGTTTTAAAAATTTTAATTACTAATTTAGCTGAATTTTAATATTGAGTGCTTGATGAAATAATATGAAATTTAAGTATAGAATGAGATTAATGAAAATAACATAATACAAGTACAAGAGACCAAACTTTTATAGTGGTTCGGCACCAACCTTGGCACCTACGTCCACTCCTCAAGTGAATCATTGAGAGTTCAACATAATCACTCAATTGATTATAATTCGATTATTTTTCTTAGGCTCACAATCCAACCTGGTTGGTTTTGATCTAGGCTCATCAACTACAACCTCTATAATGATTATTTTCTTAGGATAACAATCAACCCTAATTAATTTTGATCTAGGTTCACCAATCAAATCTTTACAACGTCCAACTTTAGGCTTGGACCAACTCCAAGTTTTTCATCTCAAGAAACTTATAAATAAATACAAGACAATCACACTATTAAAAGAAGTTTAGAAAGAAAAACTCAATGAAGCCCAAAGAAGAAGAGTATGGAAGATGGAAGGCTTGATTGCTTTGCTCTTCTTCTTGAATGGTTGAGAGAAGTTGGTGAAGCTCTTCAATGCTTACGTCTTGGCTTCTCTCACTTTAAGGATGATTAGAAAGATAAAAAATCTTCAGAAAAATGAATCCTTCTCTTCACTTAATAGCTCTCACAATGAATGCACTTGGTGTAGGCTTGAAGGCTCTTGAATATTGATTGTAAAAAGTTCTTTTTGAAATTCTTAAATGTCTCTTATATATTCCAAGACCTTCCCACCATTCTAAAATCTTTAAAGAAGCCACATTTAATATCCTAGCCATTGGGCACAAAAATCTAGCTGTTAGAAAAAAATTATGGCTGAAAAAGTATAGTTCTGAGAAAAACTAGCCGTTACAGTAACTTAGTCGACTAACCTTCTTTGATTTAGTCGACTAAGTCTCCTGCACCTCAACTTTAGCCTTTTTTACGCTTTTTATCTTCTGCAGTCTTCTGAGACATAGTCAACTAACTTCTGAGACTTAATCGACTAAGTCCCCTAGGTCCAAAAACTTTATTTTTCTGTGCTGTCTGTCTTCTACAGTCTTCTGAGATATAGTCGACTAACTTCTAAGACTTAGTTGACTAAGTCTCCTAGATCCAAAAATCTCATTTTTCTGTGCTGTCTATCTTCTATAGTCTTCTAAGATATAGTCGACTAACTTTTGAGACTTAGTCGACTAAATCCCCTGAATTCAGAAATCTCATTTTTCTGTGCTTTCTATCTTTGCTGTTTTCTAAGACATAGTTGACTAACCTTTAATCTTAGTCAACTAAGATGCGTGCCAAGCATGCCATTTAGATTTTGACAGCCTTTTTTCTCCAATTTCTTTTGTAGGCTAGACGTGCTTCTTAAACTTAATTTATCTCTCATTAACCATTCTTTTTATGATGTGTAAAGTCTAAATTTTCTTCAAAAGCCTCTTGATTGATGATGTTTCATTTGATTGATGGAAGTCACTTATATCATTGTAATTGCTTGGAATTTAACTATACATCCTCAAAAATAATATTAGTAACTTAACAAATTATACTTAAATATTTTTGTTATCATCAAAATCAATCCAAGGGTCAACATCTCCTCTCAAAAGGTTCTAAAACTACGTCCCCCTCAATGCTCTAAAGACTCAAGTACCGATGAAGATCAAGGAGTAGCTACCATGTTGCACAATATCCCTTGACGTTATTAAGGCTGAAGGAAGAGTGGGGCACGCCTCCTTCCTCCATGCTTGGAGGCACCCCCTAGGGCACGTTGGCATGTGAAGAAACCAGAGAAAGGAAGAGATGTGAGAGAAAATGGTGATCTTGATTTCTCATTATCCCTATCTAGGGTTTACAATATATATATATATATATACTTGTACATAGACCAAAACCCTAACCCGTAAAAAGCTTCCTAGGCTAATCCAGTCCGAATGCATTCAATAGCTCCCATGAGACCCACAAACTAGGGCCTCATGACCATGGAGGACTAAACCTCTATCCTACGACCAAACCGATCCTAGCCCTAGGACCACACCTGTCCTAATCTTTTGGAGCCAACACTTTGACTTCTCCAGTGGCCTTCCAAGGCTTGGGAGCACCACTAATCCTAGTAATTTCTACCTTGGTGCCCCCAAGCCTTGGCAAATCCTGCATGAACCGTCTGCACCATTCTGCTGCCTCCAGAGCTGACATCATTCCGACGAAGCCACCTCGCCTTCTTAGTTGCAACACCGACCTATGCTTTGCAGCCCCTGAGATTCATGCTCCATCGCACTCCTTGGCTTTGAACTGATGTCCTCCTACTCTGACCCTATGGCTGCAACACCAACTTATGCTCCGCAGTGCACCCAGACAGCTCACTATACAAACTCTAATACCTCTGCCAATCCTCTTTAGCTACTGTGCATCCTTGGAAACCTTTGGGATGACCATCTCCATAGCTAAGTCTTGGCTTACTCCTTCGCACCATCTTGAAATTGTAGGATCCCTTTTACTTGGCAGCTGCATCACTTTTTATGGACTTCCTTGGACAATCTACAATATTCCTGCACCAACACATGCTGTACCATCTAGCACGATCTTCTCAGAACAATACCTATCCATCTGCATGTGCTGCTCTACCTAGAACTGTGCATCATCGATGCTGGTGCCTGGATATCGATTCTCTTGCACCCCTCCGCTCTGAACTCATGCCAACTTTTCTCCCCACCTATGAAGCCACCACTCTAGAGCTCCACTTGTGAAGCCACCACTCCAGAGCTCCACTTGTGAAGCCACCACTCTAGAGATCCACCTGATCCAAAGTCCATCTGATGTCATAGAAGAATCTGACTCTATCATCGAGTCACTCAAGGACAACTACCTAACGCTGTACTGTTGGGCCTGCCACTGCACCTTGTACACCATTGCTGCTCCTTTGGATCTTCTGCACTCCACGGATCCCATTGAAGCTATCTCAGATACTTTCGCAACCCACAGGCACTTTTGAAACATACAAGAACTCATCCAACTCCTCTAAATCTAGTGACTGAATCCTAGAAAATTCCACCCTAGCACTTCTCCTCTTCTGCCTTTACACTAACCATTGCTTCAGTGCACCCAAAGGAACTAAAGCTCAAACCCTATCCTAGGCTCAGACTCATTTATCTTATCCCGAGGCTCTTGAGACTCCCTGGCTCTTCCTGAGACATGCTCCTTGTCTTCCTAAGATGCCTCCTGACATTCTTCACTGAGATACCTTCCTTGGCTGCTACACCATCGAGCATCTCTCAATCCCGTGCATCTAGAAAAGCACTACTGTAGCACTTCAGCACTCCCTGTCTCGTCTCGACATTGCCTTCTCATAGGTATTCGGTCCTCTCTTGCTATACACAAACCATCCTCCACTTGAACCGCAACTCTCCTTGGTGCTCCTACAGAAGAAACCTGATCCAAGATACTCTCAGCTACTAGATGCCCCTGATGCTCCTTAAGACCCCAGCTCTCTCTGAGACCTACTCTAGGTCTTCTTGAGATGCCCCTAATACTCTCTACTGAGATATCCTCCTCGGTTGCTGCACCATCGAGCCTCTCTAAGCTCCTGTATCTCAAGGGTAGTGCTACTGCAATACTCCAGGGAGCCTCTCTAAGCCACAGTGCTTCCTGCCTGGTCTCTATGCTGCTCTACAGCCATCTAACTCTAACATACTGGACCTTCATGGATCATCTATCTCGATCACCTTCAAGGCTCCAATCGATTATACTGCTGAATACAGCATAACTGTCTTTTACAATCTTCTACCGAATTGAATAGTTACTTCTACAGCTCCACCTCGATTCCAAATCCTTGAGTGATCTTTCCTCTGATACGCCAAATAAATCAACCTTTGTATGTTTTTACTTTTAATACCATACGAACTTGCATCCAGAATAACAATAATGGAATAGAGAGAAAATCAAAAAATAAAAAGTCTAAAACCCCTTCAATTTTTTCCTCTTTTTTTTCTCCCTCTCCTAGTGGAAGCTTCCAAGGTCTCCTTCGACTCCTTCATTCCGTCCAAAACCAAAACAAACCAACCCGATCACCACCGACCAACCATGCCCGGGCGCCACAGCTGGATCTTGGCTCCGCTATCGCCGGACCACCACTGTGGCATGCCGTCGCTGCCGCCGTTCACTCGCCAGTACCGCCAGCTCGGATCTGCACGCTGAGAGGAAGAAAGAAGAGGCCCCGTGCGATCTCGCCGGCCGCCTGCTGCCATGGACCACCACCGACCGTGCACCACCACGCGACCGCCAGATCCAGGCACCGCCACCACCGAATCGATGCTCCACCACATCGAATTCTTCCCTGGGCCCTACTTCGACCTCGGATCCATGCTCCCCGGCCAGCTCTCCAAGTTTCCACTACGCCATCTCGCGTCATCGCCGCCAGATCGAACCTCTGCCCACGCACCATCTCGCCGGAAGGGGAAGGTTCGATCGATCTCCTCTGCTCATACCGTCTTCCAGGCCGGCTCTCGCTGCACGCGTGCGTCACCATCGTCGGCTTGGTCGTCGTTGCTCGCATACACGTCCGCTGCCGTGCACCACTGCCTGAGATGATGCCGCTGCCGTCTGCAACTTTTCCCGAGGAGAAGACCGCTGCCGCCCCCCCCGGATCTCCAGCGACCAGCACACGCTCCACCGGACCAACCACCTACGAAAACCCCTCTGCACACCATGATCAGCCACCTAATTACAAGAACGGTGGCCAATCATCGAGATCGATGCTGGTTATTGATTATCGTTCTCCAAGCCTGAGATTGGTGGCCAATCGTCGACCGCTGCCAATCAGGAGGAAGAATCGAGGATTCGCCGGCCCTCAAAATATTTTTTTTTTAATTCTTTCATTGAATCTCTCGTACCTATGCTCTTCACGCCTCCCCATCATGATAGTTTGATATCAACTATCATGCATGACATTATTGAAGCTGAAGAAAGAGTAGAGCGTACCTCCTTCCTTCATGCTTGGAGGTGCGACCCCTAGGATAGGACATCTTGACATGTGAAAGAGGAGAGAGAGAAAGAGATGGAGGAAAAAATGGTGATCTTGATTTCTCACTCTTCCATTTAGGGTTTAAAATATATATATATATATATATACATGGATCGAAATCCTAATTTGTAAAAAATTTTCTGGGCTAATCCAGTTCGAATGCATTTAGTAGCCCCTATGAGACCCACAAACTAGGGCCTCATGACCGTAGAGGACTGAACCTCCATCTCAGGATTAAACCGATCCTAGCCTTAGGACCACACCCATCTTAATCTCCCGGAGCCAACATCTTGACTCCTCCAGTGGCCTTCCAAGGCTTGGAAGCACCACTAATCCTAACATGCCAAGATCGGAAAGGATGCACACTCATTCTGGCAAGTGCAATTCTAACAAATATTGACCATACCATCATGACTATGGTCATGATATTGAAGAGTGTATTCAGCTTCAAGACGAGATTGAGGAGCTTATCAAGCGAGGCCGATTTAGCTAATTCCTTCGACGTCGGCTTGAAGTAAGAGAAGATCGATCAAAGGTACCGTCGTTGCCAGAACCACCAAGGAGAGAGAGGAGCAACAAGGAAATCGACCACCCCTCGACATCATCAACACCATCTCTAGGAAACTTCGACAGAGAGAAATCAGTGGATCAGTGGACTTGGCCAAGAGCCAAAAAACTAAGGAACCCATTGCCTTCACTGAAGAAGATGCACAAAGGATTCAGTTTTCTCATAATGATGCGGTTGTAGTTTTCTTAAACATTACTGACTATGATGTACGCTGCATTCTCATTGATAATGGAAGCTCTGTCGATGTATTATTTTATGATGCTTTTTCTAAAATATCTATACCTAATAATAGATTAGGGCTAATAGATTCCTCGTTGGTAGGCTTCACTGGCGATGCTGTGCTAATTGAAGGGATGATAACATTAACTATGGCTGCAGGGTGATACCCAAGACAATCTAGGGCTCAGGTGGATTTTCTAGTGGTGAAAGCTCCATTTGCTTATAATGCAATTCTCGATAGACGTGGCCTAAATGTACTTCGGATAGTGGTATCGACTTATTATCTAAAAATGAAGTTCCTGATAAGTTATTGGATTAGAAAAATCAGAGGAGACCAAGCTTTGGCAAGACTTTGCTACTCAATTATTTTACAAAGAGACATACAATCAGACCCATATCCGATCGATGGGCTGGATGCCCAGGACGACCTTACTAAAAAATGGGGAGAACCTATGGAAGATCTTGTCTCAATCTCTTTGAATGATGAAAATAAAGAGCACACGGTGCAGATTAGCTTCAATCTAGAAGAAGAGGAATGAGAGCAGCTCGTCCACTTCCTATAGAGAAATGCAGACATCTTTGCTTGGGTTCTTGCTGACATGCCTAGAATAGAAGTTGAAGTTATGGAGCATCATCTGGTTGTTGATCCCAAATATTGATCGATGAAAAAAAAAAGTGTAGCCATGCCCCTGAGAGATAGAAGACGATCATGGAAGAAGTTGACAAGCTCCTTAAGGTTGGATTCATTCGAAAAGTTTCTTATCCAAACTGGATCTCTAATGTAGTCCTCGTCAAAAAAGCAAATGATAAATGGAGAATGTGTATCGACTTCAAGAAGTTGAATAAAGCCTATCCAAAGGATAGCTATCCCCTACCTAGAATTGATCAACTAATGGATGCAACTTCAGGCCATGAGCTTTTCACTTTTATAGATGCCTTCTCCAGCTACAACCAAATTCGGATGGCACCAAAAGATGAGGAGAAAACTGCTTTTGTCACTGATCGTTATCTTTATTGTTATAGGGTTATGCCTTTCGGACTTAAGAATACATGTGCAACCTACCAGCGATTGGTGAATAAAATCTTCAAGGAGTAGATTGGCCGCAACATGAGGGTCTACATGGATGATATATTTGTAAAGAGCAGATCTTCAACAAGTCATATAGCCAACCTTGAAGAGACCTTCAGTGCCCTTCAGAGATACAAGATGAAGTTGAACCCAACCAAGTGCGCCTTCGGCGTGACTTTAGGGAAGTTCTTGAGATTCATGGTGTCGAAGCTTGGAATTGAGGTAAATCCGGAGAAGATTTGGGCCATTCAAGAGATGACTGCCCCAAATTCCATAAAGAAAGTTCAGTGCCTAACAGAGAAGATAGCAGCTTTGAACCGCTTCATCTCAAGATCAGTTGAATGATGCACATCCTTCTTTCAAGTTCTCAAGCAGCTAAAAAACTTTTACTAGACCGTCGAATGTCAACAAGCATTTGAAGAACTCAAGAACTACCTCGGCTCACCTCTCCTTCTGGCAAAGCCTGAGCCTGAAGAAAAGCTATTTTTGTACTTGGCGGTCTCCCTAGTGGCCCTTGCAGTAGTCTTAGTCAAGGAAGAAGCAAAAGTTCAGTGGCCAATCTACTATACAAGTTAGGTCCTGAGGGATACTGAGATCAGGTATATTAAGTTAGAAAAACTAACTTATGCTCTATTGATTGCAGTCCGGAGACTCCGATCTTACTTTCAAGGACATACTATAACCTTCTTTATTGATCAACCAATCAAAGCATTTCTTCATCGAATAGATACCTCTGCAAGAATCGCAAAATGGGTAATTAAACTTATAGAGTTTGACATCAACTTTTAGCCTCGACCATCAATCAAGGCTTAAATATTGGTAGATTTCATAGTAGAATATACTATTCCGGAGGAGACTGAATTGGAGCAGAATAAAATTAGTATTCCATGGCTACAGCTAAGCTCCTTTGAAGAAAGAGTAGACATTCCTAAAGGCTCCTGGATGTTGTATGTTGACGGTTCATCCAATACTTCCGATGCTGGCGTAGATCTGATTTTAGTCAACTCAGAAAGGATCATTATAGAATATGCACTACATTTTAAATTTTCTGCAATGAACAATGGGGCATAATATGAAGCTCTGATTGTAGGGTTGCAGATAGCCAAAGAACTAAAAGTGGATCGGCTCCAAGTTTACAGTGATTTCTAATTGGTGGTGGGATAAGTTAGTGGTAGTTATGAAGCCTGAGAGGAAAGCATGATGAAGTATCTCAAGAAAGTAAAGAATCTCACTTCTCCCCTTAGCAGTTTTGACATCAAGCAGATTCTAAGAGCAAAAAATGCCAGGACCGATCTTCTCTCTAAATTGATCATATTAGCTCCAATTGAACTGCCTAAGGAGGTCTTCTTTAAAGTTTTGAAACAGCCAAGATTCGAAGGAGCCACAGTCCATAATGCAGATCAACCATGTGCCCGGCTAGATCGACCTACTAGTTGCTTATCTCAAGGATGAAGTTCTTTCTTATGATCCAAAAGAAGCTCAAAAACTTAGAAATCAAGCCTCCTAATATTTTCTATATGAAGGCAAGTTGTATAAAAGATCGTATTCTTTACCACTCTTGAAATATCTCCAACCTTCTGAGGTTGATTTTGTATTATGAAAAGTACATGAAGAAATCTACGAAAGTCATTTGGGGGCTAGATCCCTATCTCATAAACTACTTTGGTAGGGCTACTATTGGTCGACAATGTATCATGATTCTATAAACTACGTTAGAAAATGTGATCGATGTCAAAGGAATGCAAGTATTCAAAGACAACCGACCTCTGATCTTACCCTTCTTAGTGCCCCGTGGCTATTTACATAATGGGGAATAGATATACTCGGGCCCTTTTTCATGGCATCCGGATAGCAAAAGTTCCTCCTGGTAGCAATTAATTACTTCACAAAATGGGTGGAGGTCAAACCCCTGGCAAAAATCATGAAAATGAAGGTACAGAACTTCATCTGAAAGTTAATTATTTATAGATTCGATCTACCTTGGACCTTTATAATAGATAATGAATGACAGTTTGCTGGAACAAAATTCATCGAGTTTGGTGAAGACTTGAATATCTCCCATAATTTTACATCAGTAGCTCATCCACAAGCAAACGATGAGGCCGAGGTAACAAATAGGATCCTGTTGCAAGGCATTAAAGTAAGACTTGAAAGAGCGAAGAAAACTTGGGTGGATGAACTATATCCATACTTTGGGTATATCGAACTATCTAAAGATTGCCTACTGGAAAGACTCTGTTTGCCTTGGCCTTTGGAACAGAAGTTGTCATCCTAATAGAGCTTAGACTACCGTCAGCACATGTTGTAGCCTTCAATGAACAACGCAACTCACAAGACCTCAGGGCTAACTAAATTTACCTATAAATGCATCGATTTATCAATTAATTTATGTTTATTTTTAATAATTAATAATTAATTGATACATATTTTTAAGAAATTCATATTTTTAATTATTAAAAAAATTAATTAAAAAATAATAAAAATAAAAAAAAATAAAATTTTATTATCAATGAAAAGAGCTTAATTTTTTTATCACAACGAAATAAGTTTCAAGCAAAACAAAGCTAAAATGAAAAAGATATGAATCTTTTAAAAAATAAAATAAATAAAAATTAAATGAAAAATAACATATGGCTAAGTCGGCTCAAGCCGCTGTGCCATATCAGCTGGTGCATCCAAACGCGCTGAGCCAAGCCGACAAAGTCAGTGCGCCAAGTCAGTCACGCTAGCCGACTCAGCTGCAGAAGCTGTCAGCCGATCCACGATGCAAGCGTAGACAGCCAACTCAGTAGAAGATAGTGAATCATGGTGCAACACGTGGTGGACCAAGACCCTTAAAAGGTTTACAAAAAATCTATCATGGCTTACAAGGCATTTTAGAGTTTTCCCTCGATGACAGGAGGTGCTGATTCATTGCGGTGTGCGGTGCAGCTGGTCCATGCGGTCTATGGGAACAGTAAAGGCTCGATCGGACGAATTCGGTTGATTGCGGTCAAGATCGGACGGTGGAGAAAATTTTCTACTTTGATTCATCTTCAGGCTTCACGTGGATTGCCATCGGATGACAGCGCTCACATCTGACTCAGATCCAATGGTCCATAACACTTCCGATGATGATCAAGACTCCTAATGCGTGATCAGCAGCCAGATTTTCTCCATCAATGCACGATCAACGGCTAGAATTTAATCCGACCTAATCTAGATCGATACACATCCAATTTTGATAATTTTTGGTCCATTGGATTCGTATTGAACGACTAGATTTTACCGGACTTCACCAGATTCGTCTTAAAGCCATTTTAATCCAAATTTTACTCGAATTTCTTTCTATTTTGATGATTAAAAAGGCTCTTTGTCCCACATTGCCTAGAAGAAAAACCTCAACTCTTTCTAGCTCTATAAATAAGACCCCAGGCTTCCAAAATTCATAATCTTCAATTAAGGTGAAGCTTTGGTACAGGATGAAGCTAGGCTTCGGGTTAATGGTTGCTTCGAGGCAACTGGTGCCAAGAGAAAAAGTTGAACTTCTACACCATCTTTCCACCAATGCTGATCCAAGATCAGAGATCAAGCTATTTTATTTTATTTTTTCTTTTTAAATTTTATGTATTTAAATTTTAAAATTTTAATTAATGTATTTTTTTTTACACTTTGATTTCATTATCTTTATTTTTATTGCAATTTAATTTCTACACTTTAATTATTGCTTTTTATTTTATTGCAAGTAGATGCTAAGATCTAACTAGTAGATCTTAGTGCCAAGTTTAAATTTCTGCACCTTTTAATTTTTGCTTTTTATTTTATGACTTCATTTTTAATTTTAAAACTTAAATCCTCTTTTTTTAAAAAAAAATTAAAGATTTCAAATATAAAACACTATCTTTTCTGTGGATTCGATCTGACTCACTGCTATCTACGTATTTTTAATTATTTTAAGAAGTTGGATTAAACTAGTAAACATGGTGTCTTAACGACAATATCACGCTCTTATCAAGTTTTTGGTGCCATTATTAGAAAAAGCACGAACATTAAATTTTTGATCTCTTTGATTTTTCTATAAATAAATTATAAATAAAATTTTTATTTTCTTATAAATATTGCTTGCTAACTTTTTTTTATTTTGTAGAAAAAGAGGTTAAAGAACAAAAAGAACCAGGCAATGAACAAATCATTCAGTTTTGCTTGGTGAGATCAATCCTAACCCTAATCCTCTTTCCTTTTTATTTATTTACTTTATTTTTAAATTAATTTAAAAAATATCCATGTAAACCTAATTAAAAGCTTCATGATAAGATTAGAAATCCTAACTGTTTAGAGCATGCATTATATTAGTTTTATTTTTATTTTTTTTGGTGATTGCTGGAGGTAAGGTAAGCCTTTCAGAATTCAATTAGTTACATGCATCTAGTTTAAACTACATAGAATCCCTTGTCTGAATTTTTTTTTGCATATCATATTAAATCAAATTAAGGGCAACACTTAATTAAACAAGATAAGATGGAGATTTGATCATCCTTCCTTGGCCTATAAACAACCAACCAGCATCCTGTATTGACCTAAGCCTTTAATTTTAAAATCAATTAGACATCAACCTTAGGAGCTCGAGCTTAATAGGATAAGAAATCCTAAGAGTTGAACCAGATTAGAGTTAGTTAATTTGACTGGTGTCTAGAAAAGTGGTTCAGAAATGACTAGGTCCGAAGGAAGGTAGTTTCTAATTAATTTCGTTAGCTTACCTGGCCAAGCATAATTGGTGTCTAAGATAAGCAACGAGGAGACTCCCACCAACCTTATATTTGCCTGGCCAGTTGATTGGTTGCTCTTATACTTGGAGGGCTTGAAGGTGATCTTGGCAGTTAGGAGCTATCTAGATCTAGGATAATCCTTAGTCAGGATTGATTGACCAACTTGATTGCTAACCAACATTATCACTAATTAAAACTAATTCTTCTATCTTTTCTTAGCTCTAAGACTTCTTGGGAGCTCTTCTTTAAAACTTTTATTTCTTTCTTCTTTTTTCTCTTCAAAAATAAAATAAAATTAAATTAACTAAAAAATATTAAAAATAATAATTAAATTAAATTAAATTAAATTAAAAATAATAATTAAAATAATTAAAATAATTTTAAAAAAATATTTTTTTAAAAAATAATAATATAATAAAATAATATATATATAATTTTTAAAAAAAATCTAAAAAATTTTGAACCATACATTAGGGTTATACTAATACATGCATGGTAGAAAATTGCTTCTTCTGATTTAGTTGAACTTAATTAAATGATTGATTCATATTAAACCTGATAATCAAATAGCTGATTTGAATCTAATAGTCCAAAAATTAGATAAAGTTGACCTTCTTGCTCAGAAATTAGATTAACTTCTAATCCTAGGTCAATAATCTCCTGCACAATTTACATCACCTTCTAATTATTAAAAATTTTATTCTATTTGTGCTAGTCCAATCCATCATGTGAATGAATATCTTCTTGCTGCATAGTTTTCATCTTTTATCCAAAAACAAGTTTAAGCTGCTCAAGGTTACTCTAAATTGATTAATGATCCATTTTTAAATTCATATAATTCAGATTGGAGCAACCACCATAATTTTTTTTGGAAATCACAATAGACTTAGGCTCAAACCAAACTCCATCAGTGCAAAATTATCAGAATAGACCTCAATACCAGAACTATGCTTATAATAGAGGTCAGCCTAGTCAGTCTTTTTAGCCATCACATTATAATCATCCCTCATACCCACCTCCTCAATAGATCAATCTAGCTGACGATAGATTTAACCAACTTCAACAATTGATTCTGGCTCAACAGCAATCTATCGCTAGGCTAGAAGCTCAAATTAGATAACTAGCTGAATCTAACAGAGGAGAGAACTAGGTTAATTATCGAGCCTATTAATTTCAAACAACCCACCTAATGTCCACCAACTACCTGGACCAAGTTATCAATTTAATATCTCACTTAAGAATCTCCAATTTGAGAATGCCAAAGTAATTTTTGAACTTAAAAGCTATAGAATTCTTATGGACCCATCTAAGATCAAGTGAGAGAAGCTAGTATAGATGCTAGCCAAAATAAAAATTTAAAGGAACAGGTTAGTACTGAGACTAACCACATAAAAGAATCTAAACCCGAAACTAGTATTGATGCTGGTTCTAATTTAAATGAGATAGACATAGAAAAAAAGAGAATAGATTATTTATCTGAGATTTATACACCAAATGTCCTATTTTCTTCAACCTTAGAAGTCGGTTCTTCTTATAAAAATCAAGAGGCATATAATGAAGTGTTAATGGAGTTGTTTAAGCAAGATCACATTAATTTACCTTTAGAATTAAATCCACCTTTAGACACCCTTCCAGTACCCAGTGTATTAAACTTAACTCCTAATTCAAAAACTCAATTCATGAGCATTTTAGAAGAACAAATAGGAGAAATTCTTAATAAACATGGGTCTGAGAATGGGGTCATAAATTATGTCCCTAAAATTAATAATGATTATATCAATAAAGAAATAAAAAAATTATCTTTCTGAGATTGGTAATCTAAAATCATTAAAATTTGTCAATCCAGTATTTGACACAGAATAGTAAGCTGCATTATATCTGGCTGAAGATGATAAACTTAGCGCTTGGGGAGGCAACCCAATATTTAGTTTTTATAATTTATCTTTTTATTTTTTTGGACATAGATAAGTAGCCAATTTTTAGGCATCCATATGTAGATATATGTGCCCTAGAAGCCAGAATTGGCTGACACTTGTAATACACTTCTAGGGGCAAAATTATAATTTTGACTATAATCAATAAAATGGGTTATTTTCTATCACATATGTGTATTTAGTGTCTGTGATACATCCTTTGAGTTAATGGTAATGATAATTCATATTTTCAAGAGTTGAAAATTTAAGACATGAATAATCATTATTAACTCATAAAATGCTCCCGACCATAGGATCATCACGAGGATGGTGATTGATCCGGAAGGTTGGTGTACAATCGCTTCTCTTTAGTAGATGAGTCTTGAGTCTACGGTGTGGAGACACCGGAGCGAGAGTACAGGTACTCGTTAGAGAACGAGGGCACTGAGCGTGACCACCTCGAGTAGTCATTAGGGAAGTCTACCTTCTCGTCAATGACTGACTCGATGCTGCAGTAGTGTGTCTGGTTCTTTGACCTGAGGTGCATCGGCAGTTCACCTTGAGGGTGTTATAGTTTGACTACACCATTACTCGGTCTCCTAGCCATATGGAACCCTGAGGTGTATGTTGGCTATAGCATGTTCATTGTAGGAACTGGATTGCATCAAGATGGAATCTATCTACCTCGGTGGTAGAGGAGCAGCCCTATGATGATCATGAGAATCAAGTCCAGAAGTCCCATGGCCATGGCAGAGTGAAATAATAGAAAGAGTTTCTATTTAGATTTTCACATTGGACTCGAATCGAATGATTACATCATATGACAGAGACTAGGGTTTGACGAGTTCACCTTAACCCTAATCTGATCGGGGCTCAAGATAGAAGAACTTAATCACACAGGTAGCTGCACCAAGAGGTTCGCATTCAGCTCTGATCGGTTGCCACCATATACTGCTAGGTGTCACTGGTGGATTTTGGGAGCAATTAGAATGATTTAGATGATCGATCATTCTAGCTGTTCGAATCAGAAGAGTTCTGATCCATCGAAAGGAGTTTCGATGATGTCGATGATAGAGATCATGACATATCCCATTACCATACAGAACTGAACCTAACTGGGTCACACAAACAAGGGTTTGAATCTGGTGATCATCAATTGAACTGATCTAGTTCAATTGATCTGAATGAGATTCAATTAGGTTCAAGGAAAATCGTGCTAGCACTCGATTGAACCTAACGTTCTTCTTTTACTATCATAAATAAGTTGTCCTGACTGAGCCAAAGGAGTTTGTGCTCAATCAGAGGCCTTCATATGGTCTGACTGGAGGTTGTCCAAGTCAGAAAAGGTTGTCTTATTTTGTAAGACATTACCTGCCATTTTTGGTCACCTGCCATTTCTTGTTCTTTGACTTTGGTCAAAAGTCTACCTTTGACTGGTCAAACGTTGACCATTGACACTTTGACTTTTGACCACATGTCATGCACCTATTGGAGAGCTGGTGGGGGCCTGTCCCCCTGCCAGAACCTGGCAAGGAGAAGGGCGCACGCCAAGGGCCCTTGGCGTGTGCCCAAGTTGGAGGCGCCTAGGAGTCCTTGTTGGACAAGGACTCCATCTCCTTTTTGGATTCCAATTAGAGTTCTTCTAAGAACCAACTTTGACTGGTCTTAGGCACCCTCTAAGGAGGAATCCAGGGGACTCTATTCCCACCAATCAGATTTAGATCTGATTTCACAAAGGGTTGTGATTGGTTGGGAAGGAAGAGGAGTTGGATCACAAGCTTAGTCTATAAATAAGACCCTGCGCCCAACTCAAATAATTGAATTGAATTGAATCAAATTTCCCATGCCCCAAGGCTGCCTCTCCCCTCCTTCCTCCATGCCAAACCACCTTCTCCCCTTGCTCTCCACGTCCAAAAGGAGTTTTGGACTTTTTGGTTGGTGCGATTCAGATCAAAGAAAGGCGATCAAAAGCAAGAAGGCTGCGCTGCTGCAAAGGACGACTGCTGATCTTCAAAAGAGTTTTGAAGATCCTCCAGATCAGATCCAGATCTGAATTTTTGGAGGTGTGATAGAGAAGAAGAGGATCTCCAGATCCAACCCGAGTGGATACCGGTAGAGGCCAGGCGCTTGCGTGGCTAGATCCAGAACCTTCCGCTGCAATCACAGGATCATCAAGGGTAATAGGATTACCCAAATCAGGTAAATTAAATTTGATTTAATTTATCTTATTTTATTTTATTTATTAAAATAATAAGAATCAGATCTGAAAATATCAAGATCTGATTAGATCAAGAGAAAAAATTTTTGAAATATATCTCTTGATCTGATCAGATCTGAACGAACCTGGACCGGGAAATCAGGATTTCCCTTCAACTGGTATCAGAGCCATGGTTCTAAATTATTTAGATCTGATTTTAAATTTATTTTAATTAAAAATAATGATTTTAGATGTCACATGAGATGTGATCAGATCTGAAATCAGAAAAAATTAAAATTAAATGATTTGGATCTAAGATTAGAAGATATGCATGACTAGTTCTAGAATAGAATAGTTCTATAGAATAGTCTTGCATGTTTTTGATTTAATCTGATTAAATCATATTTTAGATCTTTTTATTTACTATTTTTTGATATTATAAGTGTTATAATAACATCTAAAAAATAGCAAATAAAATTATTTAATTTTTAAATATCATATGAGATATGATTGATGCATGTCTAGACTAGTTGTAGAATAGTTCTACATAATTGTCTAGATTAGAATTTATTTTGATTAGATCAATTTAAATCTAATTTTTTAGATTATTATGAGATAATTTAGATCTGAAAATATGCATGATTTGATACATGAGATGTATGCAAAATATGCCATGATTAGATCTAATTTGTATATGAGATATATGATATAGATCTAAAACTATTTTGTAGTATTGCAATGTTCCTGATTAAGGCGTTCCTCTTGGCCGTCCGGTCATAAGAACGAAGAAGGGTTTAAAGGCCCTCTCTTCCCATTCGATGGGGTGTTCTTATGATGTGTAGGGGTGCTGCGTGTTCGTCCTTAATCAGAAATCCAAAACTTACTTTCTGCAAAACCCTAGATCCTGAAACCCTAGGATTTATTGTGCATATTTTGTTTATGAACCCTACTTAATTAAGAATTAAGATTATGGAATATTAATTAGGTCTAAAATTGAGAATTTCAGATCTAAGACATATTCATAATACTGGGTTCGGGCTTGGGTAGCTCAATTAGGTCTAAGCGGTTGATCAAACCGAATCAAGAGTTGGTTAGATGGGATCAACAATGCTTAAATTGACCAGCCTAATAGGATTAAGTCTGGGTCAAGATCGAGTCACGATCAAGCAAGACCTAATTAGGCTCAGAGGTTAGAGTCTGGATTGTAGGCTAACCTAATTAGTTCTAGCTCAACAATTTGGTGTCTAAGGTAAGTTTGGCACATACGATCGACTGGTTTTTAATTGGAAGCTACTCGACCTGAATGCGTTTCTTGTATGAGTTAATGGCATATTCCTTCCACCGGTCTCACTTACACTGACCATATCTGTTGACATAGTTCTGATCTGAGGTGGGTCAATAATCCGAAGCTAACCCATGCCACTAGGTTAGTCATAATTGTTATGACTATGATAAGTCTAGTTAATGAGATCTGAATCAATTCTTCCTAAGAAAAGATTAAGTCTGAGATCTTCCACCATTTGTAGATGTGCGGGCCCTCCCAGGGGTTGATTATTCTCGGCTGGATACAGTGGCTTAGTTGCATACGCGGAAGATGCAACCATGTCTATTAGGCATTGGATGCTATGGGTGTGAGGATGAGTTGGCTCAATATTTCGGATACGGTGAGAGACTCAATTAGGAACCCAGTCTATGCAAATGGTGGGTCTAACTTAACTAAGGAGTGGATCAATATTTCGAATACGGTTAGATTCATGAATTAGAGATCAAGTTTGGGTGCACCATGATTAGAGAATCATTGAACAAGAGTTGTTCACTCATTGGCTAACCATCTCATCAATAACTGTTAGGTGAGGTGATGAGTCAGTTGGTGAGACCGCACCATCCACTAGAAATCATTAATCATGGAGATTTTTGCATCTCTATAGAGGGAGTGTAGGGATTTGAGAAAATAGTAGGAGCTAATTTGTTTTAAAATAAAATTTCTAAACAAATTGGTCAAGTCATAATTACAGTATCTAACTAAAATTTTTGACTCTCTACAGGAAAATGTCTGCGTCCAACTCATTAGCACGTATCCTAGACACACATAGACTGACTGGACCCAATTATAAAGATTGGCTCAGAAATTATAAAATAGTTTTGGGTTTCGAGAAGTTAACCCATGTACTGGATCAGGAACCTCCCACCTTACCAGCCCGTCCATCTATTGAACAGAGAGTGTCTCTGAAAAAATGGATAGATGAAGATAATAAGGCCAGATATTACATATTGGGCTTGATGTCTGATGAGCTCTAGCACCAACATGAGGATATCGAGACTGCTCGCCAAATGTTGACTTACCTATAGGAGATGTTTGGTGAACAGAGTCACGCAGCCAAGTATCAAGTCATGAAATGACTTTTTAAGGCTAAGATGCATGATGGACAGTCATTCCAAGATCACTGTCTGATAATGATCAAGGACATGGAGGAGCTTGAGAAGCTCGGTGTGAAGTTAGACTTGGACTTATAGAACGATATTATTCTGCAATCCTTGACTGATGCATATGGAAAATTCATCATGAATTACCACATGCATAAACTTCAAAATTCCTTGGTCGAATTAATGAATATGCTGGTTACTGCTGAGCTTTCTATGAAAGGTTCTAAAGGCTCAGTTCTTGCTATGGAATGGACTTCTTCCAAAAGAAAGTCTTATGAAAAGAAAAAGAAGTCTGCGAAAAAGCAGAAGATGGAAGGAGCAAAGAAGAAGAAGGCAGAACAAAAAAAAAGACCGATGTTAAAGAAAAGTATTTCCATTGCAACAGCGACAGCCATTGAAAGCGGAACTGCCCTACTTACCTGGCCACCCTGAAGAACAAGAAGGAAGGTCCTTCTGGAGGTATGCTCGTTATTGAGTCTTACCTTATGGTTTCTTCTGCATCCAGTTGGGTGCTTGACTCTGGTTCTAGTGTTCATCTGTGCACTTTCATGCAGGGTCTTGAGGATAGCAGGAGGTTGAGGGATGGGGACATGATCCTATGCATCGATAATGGAGCAAGAGTTGCTGCAGTAACCATGGAAACATACCCTCTTTGATTACCATCTGGTTTAGACTTAGTTTTGAAAGACTGTTATTATGTGCCTGCAGCTAGTAGGAATTTGATTTCTATTTCATGCTTAGCACAAGAAGGCTCTTGTGATTACCTCTTTTAAGGACCATTGTAACATCTTTATGAAAGAAATAAAATTGCAAATGATTTCTTATTAATGATCTTTATCAGCTACATATTGATGTACCTGTTCTAACTATTGAGCAAAACGTGATTGCCAAACAACCTAGGGATAGTCCAAACGACAGATATCTATGGCACCTGAGATTAGGTCATATAGCAGAAGATAGGATCAACAAATTAGAGAAAAATGAACTATTAAGTCCATTGACTTTCGAGTCATATCCAACTTTGTGAATCCTGCCTTCAAGGCAAAATGACCAAACTTCCTTTTGTGGACATGGGAGAGGGCCACATATCTCCTTGCCCTAGTACATACAGATGTGTGCGGCCCATTGATGTGCCGGCTAAAGACAATATTTGTCTACTTCATTACCTTTACCGATGATCTATCTAGTATGGATATGTTATCTTATGAGAACAAGTCTGAAAGCCTTTTGAAAAGTTCAAAGATTTCAGAACATGAGAAGTAGGAAAAAATAAACTGGAAAAAACCCATTAAGGTTCTTTGATCAGATCAGAGAGGTAATACCTTAGCCAGGAAATTCCAGACCATTCTAAAAAAAAATTTGAGCATAGGGTCTCTCAAGGACTCCACCAGGAACACCTCAAATCAATGGAGTTTTCAGAATGGAGAAATCAGACACCCATACCCTCGCGATATGCGTCAATCCGAATCACAATGATGAGTATCCAGCAAACCTTCCTGATTTATCTTCTGAAACACTCACAAACACTCAATAAATTGACTCAATTTACTACTGAATAGGGTTCCCTCTAAAATTCGTTCCCTACCACACTGTAGAGATTATGGCACGGTAAGAAACCAAGTCTGATGTTCATCTCAGAATTTGGGATTGGTCCGCGTTCATGTCAAAGACAACAAGTGGACAAGTTAAGTTTTAGATCCTTCAGAGCTCGACTTCATAGGATATCCTAAAGGGAAGTCATTAGGATACTATTTCTAATTCCAGAAAGACCACAATGTGATTGTGAGTCGACAATTCCCATCTTTCTTGAAAAATAGTTTATTCAAGATAGTGCATTGGAAGGCAAATCAAGCTTGATAAAAAAGTCTCACAAGTACAATGAGCTAAGGGACCAATTGGAACCAAATCAGGTTGAGCCAATAAGAACATTACCTCCCCACCTCATAGATCCAAAAGAGATTTTCCGTCCCCCTGAGAGATACTTAGGTATTATTCAGAGGAAGTAGAAGAAACGTTCCTCGTAGGCCAATGGTGCTCATGGTGAGGGATCACCCAAAACCTACAACAGCGATATCAGATATCGACTTCCGAGAAATGGCTAGAGGCAATGCAGTTAGAAATTGAACTCGATGCACTCAAACCAAGCCTGCATCTTGGTATATCCACCAAAAGGAATATTAGTACCTATTGGGTTGTAAATGGATCTTCAAGAGAAGATTGGTACTGCAGATGGGAATGTGGAGACATTCAAGGTAGACTAGTGGCAAAAGGTTATAGTCAACGCGAAGGCATTGATTATCAGGATACCTTTTCCCCAGTGGCTATGCTACTCCAGTCCAGCTGCACATTGCTTGGTTGCAGCCATTTCAATTACCGAAATACTGCAAATGGACGTAAAAATGACGTTCTTAAATGGATATTTGAGATGAACTATATGGAATAGCCGCTAGTTTCACACCAGTTGTACTGATTCATAAGGTTTGCAAGCTGCAAAGGTCCATATATGGACTAAGCTAGCATCTCGGAGCTAGAACACTCGTTTCAATAATGTGATCAAAATATTGTTAGTTTCATCAAACGAAAGAGGAACCGTATGTTTTCAAAAGGGTCAGTGGAGTGCTGTTGTCTTCCTCGTATTATACGTAGATGACATCCTCCTTATTGGAATAATTTCCCATGATGAACAACAGTTCAAAATATGGTTGTCCAAGGATTCTTCTTGAAAGACCTAAGGCGACAGCATCCTTATTATTTAGGAATAAGGTCTATAGGGATAGACGGAATCTAGGATTGCTAGGGACTTTCACAGAAGATGTACATCAGAGAAAGTCACCAAAGACCGTAATTCCAGTATGGAAAACTCTAAGAGGAATTAATATCCTTATCGACATGGGTATTCATCTCCAAGAAGATTTGTGCCCCAGCACCACCTGAAGGAAATAAATCTCTCTCT
>QRFJ01006047.1:0-59432 GCA_006176705.1 Cocos nucifera | reverse complement strand
AGAATGATATCGTTCTGCAGGTCCAAGTCCAACTTCACACCGAGCTTCTCAAGCTCTTCCATGTCCTTGATCATTGTCAGACAGTGATCTTGGACTGACTGTCCATCACGCATCTTAGCCTTAAAAAGTCATTTTGTGACTTGATATTTGGCTGTGCGACTCTGTTCACCAAACATCTCCTGCAGGTGAGCCAACATTTGGCGAGCAGTCCCGATATCTCATGTTGGCGCTGGAGCTCATCAGACATCGAGCCCAACATGTAATATCTGGCCTTATTATCTTCGTCAATCCATTTTTCCAGAGATGCTCTCTGTTCAACAGATGGACGGGCTGGTAATGTGGGAGGGTCCTGGTCCAAAACATGGGTTAACTTCTCAGAACCCAAAACAATTTTGTAGTTCCTGAGCCAATCTTTATAATTGGGTCCAGTCAGTCTATGTGTGTCCAGGATACGTGCCAATGGGTTTGACGCAGACATATTCCTGTAGAGAGTCAAAGATTCTAGTTAGATACTGTAATTTTGACTTGACCAATTTGTTTAGGGATTTTATTTTTAAACAAATTAGCTCCCACTATTTTCTCGGATCCCTACACTCCCTCTGTAGAGATGCAAAAATCTCCACGATTAATGATTTCTAGTGGGTGGTGCGGTCTCACCAACTGACTCATCACCTCACCTAACAGTTATTGGTGATGGGTTAGCCAATGAGTGAACAACTCTTGTTCAATGATTCTCTAATCATGGTGCACCCAAACTTGGTCTCTAATTCATGAATCTCACCGTATCCGGAATATTGATCCACTCCTTAGTTAAGTCAGACCCACCATTTGCATAGACTGGGTTCCTAATTGAGTCTCTCACCGTATCCAAAATATTGAGCCCAACTCATCCTCCAGCCCATAGCATCCAATGCCTAATAGACATGGTTGCGTCTTCCCGGTGCAACTGAGCCACTGTATCCAGTCGAGAACAATCAACCCTTGGGAAGGGCCCGCACATCTACAATGGTGGAAGACCTCAGACTTAATCTTTTCTTAGGGAGAATTGATTCAGGTCTCATTAAACTAGACTTGGCTTAGTCATAACAATTATGACTAACCTAGTGGCATGGGTTAGCTCGGATTATTGACCACCTCAGATCAGAACTGTGTCAACAGATATGGCCAGGTAAGTGAGATCGGTGGAAGGAATATGCCATTAACTCGTACAAGAACGCATTCAGGTCGAGTAGCTTCCAATTAAAAACCAGTCGGTCGTCTGTGCCAAACTTACCTTAGACACCAAATTGTTGAGTCAGAACCAATTGGGTTAGCCTACAATCCAGACTCTAACCTCTGAGCCTAATTAGGTCTTGCTTGATCGTGACTCGATCTTGACCCAGACTTAATCCTATTAGGCTGGTCAATTTAAGCATTGTTGATCCCATCTAACCAACTCTTGATTCGGTTTGATCAACCGCTTAGACCTAATTGAGCTACCCAAGCCCGAACCCAGTATTATGAATATGTCTTAGATCGAAAATTCTCAATTTTAGACCTAATTAATATTCCATAAACTTAATTTTTAATTAAGTAGGGTTCATAAACAAAATATGCACAATAAATCCTAGGGTTTCAGGATCTAGGGTTTTGCAGAAAGTAAGTTTTGGGTTTCTGATTAAGGACGAACACGCAGCACCCCTACACATCATAAGAACACCCCATCGAATGGGAAAGAGAGGGCCTTTAAACCCTTCTTCATTCTTATGACCGGACGGCCAAGAGGAACGCCTTAATCAGGAACATTCAATACTACAAAACAATATCAGATCTATATCATATATCTCATATATAAAGTAGATCTAATCATGGCATATTTTGCATACATCTCATGTATCAAATCATGCATATTTTTCAGATCTAAATTATCTCATAATAATCTAAAAAATTAGATTTAAATTGATCTAATCAAAATAAATTCTAATCTAGACAATTATGTAGAACTATTCTACAACTAGTCTAGACATGCATCAATCATATCTCATATGATATTCAAAAATTAAATAATTTTATTTTCTATTTTTTAGATGTTATTATAACACTTATAATATCAAAAAATAGTAAATAAAAAGATCTAAAATATGATTTAATCGGATTAAATCAAAAATATGCAAGACTATTCTATAGAACTATTCTATTCTAGAACTAGTCATGCATATCTTCTAATCTTAGATCCAAATTATTTAATTTTAATTTTTTTTTCTGATTTCAGATCTGATCACATCTCATGTGACATCTGAAATCAATTATTTTCTAATTAAAATAAATTTAAAATCAGATCTAAATAATTTAGAGAACCATGGCTCTGATACCAGTTGAAGGGAAATCCTGATTTCCCGGTCCAGGTTCGTTCAGATCTGATCAGATCAAGAGATATATTTCAAAATTTTTTCTCTTGATCCTAATCAGATCTTGATATGTTTTAGATCTAATTCTTATTATTTTAATAAAATAAAATTAAAAAAGATAAATTAAATCAAATTTAATTTACCTGATCTGGGTAATCCTATTACCTGTTGATGATCCTGTTTGCAGCGGAAGGTTCTGGATCTTAGCCACGCAAGCGCCTGGCCTCTACCGGTATCCACTCGGGTTGGATCTGGAGATCCTCTTCTTCTCTATCACATGCCTCCAAAAATCAGATCTGGATCTGATCTGGAGGATCTTCAAAACTCTTTTGAAGATCAGCAGTCGTCCTTTGCAGCAGCGCAGCCTTCTTAGCTTTTGATCGCCTTTCTTTGATCTGAATCGCACCAACCAAGGTCCAAAACTCCTTTTGGACGTGGAGAGCAAGGGGAGAAGAGACTATGGCATGGAGAAGGAGGGGAGAAGGCAGCCTTGGGGCATGGAGAAACTATGATCTCATCATATCTCTGTATCTCATACAATCTGAGTTGGGCGCAGGGTCTTATTTATAGACTAAGCTGTGATCCAACTCCTCTTCTTCCCAACCAATCACAACCCTTTGTGAAATCAGATCTAAATCTGATTGGTGGGAATAGAGTCCCCTGGATTCCTCCTTAGAGGGTGCCTAAGACCAGTCAAAGTTGGTTCTTAGGAAGAACTCTAATTGGAATCCAAAAAGGAGATGGAGTCCTTGTCCAACAAGGACTCCTAGGCGCCTCCAACTTGGGCACACGCCTAGGGTGGCGTGCGCCCTTCTCCTTGCCAGGTTCTGGCAGGGGGACAGGCCCCCACCAGCTCTCCAATAGGTGCATGACATGTGGTCAAAAGTCAAAGTGTCAATGGTCAACATTTGACCAGTCAAAGGTAGACTTTTGACCAAAGTCAAAGAACAAGAAATGGCAGGTGACCAAAAATGGCAGGTAATGTCTTACAAAATAAGACAACCTTTTTCTGACTTGGACAACCTCCAGTCAGACCATATGAAGGCCTCTGATTGAGCACAAACTCCTTTGGCTCAGTTAGGACAACTTATTTATGATAGCAAAAGAAGAACGTTAGGTTCAATCGAGTGCTAGCACGATTTTCTTGAACCTAATTGAATCTCATTCAGATCAATTGAACTAGATCAGTTCAATTGATGATCACCAGATTCAAACCCTTGTTTGTGTGACCCAGTTAGGTTCAGTTCTGTATGGTAATGGGATATGTCATGATCTCTATCATCGACATCATCGAAACTCCTTTCGATGGATCAGAACTCTTCTGATTCGAACAGCTAGAATGATCGATCATCTAAATCATTCTAATTGCTCCCAAAATCCACCAGTGACACCTAGCAGTATATGGTGGCAACCCATCAGAGCTGAATGTGAACCTCTTGGTGCAGCTACCTGTGTGATTAAGTTCTTCTATCTTGAGCCCCGATCAGATTAGGGTTAAGGTGAACTCGTCAAACCCTAGTCTCTGTCATATGATGTAATCATTCGATTCGAGTCCAATGTGAAAATCTAAATAGAAACTCTTTCTATTATTTCACTCTACCATGGCCATGGATTTCTGGACTTGATTCTCATGATCATCATAGGGCTGCTCCTCTACCACCGAGGTAGATAGATTCCATCTTGATGCAATCCAGTTCCTACAATGAACATGTCATAGCCAACATACACCTCAGGATTCCATATGGCTAGGAGACCGAGTAATGGTGTAGTCAAACTATAACACCCTCAAGGTGAACTGTCGATGCATCTCAGGTCAAAGAACCAGACACACTACTGCAGCATCGAGTCAGTCATTGACGAGAAGGTAGACTTCCCTAATGACTACTCGAGGTGGTCACGCTCAGTGCCCTCGTTCTCTAACGAGTACCTGTACTCTCACTCCGGATGTCTCCACACCATAGACTCAAGACTCATCTACTAAAGAGAAGCGATTGTACACCAACCTTCCGGATCAATCACCATCCTCATGATGATCCTATGGTCAGGAGCAATTTATGAGTTAATAATGATTATTCATGTCTTAAATTTTCAACTCTTGAAAATATGAATTATCCTTACCATTAACTCAAAGGATGTATTACAGACACTAAATACACATATGTGATAGAAAATAACCCATTTATTGCTTTTAGTCAAAATTACAATTTTGCCCCTAGAAGTGTATTACAAGTGTCAGCCAATTCTGGCTTCTAGGGCACATATATCTAACAAGAATGTCCACATTATTTATCAAATTTGAATCAACCTTAAGACTAGATTTTAGAAGTTTAAATTCATAGATCCCTACCTAGGTTTGGTAGAAAGATAACGAAGCATGGTTAATTGAGTTTTCACTCAGAATTTCAAATAAGGTATAGGCTTCATCCTCACTCTTGTTCATAAATGCACCTCCACCGTATGCATCTACCATCTGTCTGTATTGGTCTCCTAAACCCTTATAAAAAGATTGAACTATTTGCCACTTAGACAAACCATGGTGTGGATATTTTGTAAGAAGTTTCTTAAGTCTTTCCCATGACTCGTGAATCTGTTCTTCTGAAAGCTGAGCAAATCCAATGATAGCTGATCTCATAATGTTGGTTCGACCTATAGGATAGAATTTTTTAAGAAATTTACTTTGCAATTTAGCCCAAGTTTTAATTGGTCTCCCTATTGTGCCAAGCAACTACTTGGCTTTGTCTTTTAATGATAAGAAAAATAAAATTAGTCTAAGGGCATCATTAGTTAAATTTTAAATTTTTACCATAGAGCAGATTTTTAAGAATTCATCTAGATGTTTGTAAGGATCTTCATTGGTGTTCTCATAGAAAGATGGGAGCATCTGGATTATGGTCGGCTTGATCTCATAGTGGGTAGCATGAATTTTAGGTAATTAGATACAAGTCGATGGGTTATAGGTGGAAGGAATAAAGTATTCCTTCATCTATTTAGGTGGTTCTCTAAAATTTTCGGCCATTCGGCTATCAAGTTTAATATGATTCAGCCTTTCAATTTTATGGTTGGGTTAAACTAGATCAGGTAAAGCGATTTCCTACCGTGCATGCCTTGGTGCAACCCTAATGTATTGTTCAAAAATTTTTTAGATATTTTTTAAAATTATATATATTTATATATTTTATTATTTTATTATATTATTATTTTTATAAAAAAATTAAATTTTTAATTTTTTAAATTATTTTAGTTATTATTTTTAATTTAATTTAATTTAATTATTATTTTTAATATTTTTTTTGTTAGTTTAATTTAATTTAATTTAATTTTTATTTTAATTTTTATTTTATTTTATTTTATTTTTGAAGAGGAAAAAAAAGAAGAAAGAAATAAAAATTCTAAAGAAGAGGTCCTAAGGAGTCCTAGAGCTAAGAAGAGAGAAAAGAATTAGTTTTAATTACTGATAATATTGGTTAGCAATCAAATTGGTCAATCAATCCTGACTAACGGTTATCCTAGATCTAGATAGCTCCTAACTGCCAAGGTCACCTTCAATTCTTCTAAGTATAAGATCAGCCAATCAACTGGCTAGGTAAATATAAGATCCATGGGAGTCCCCCCATTGCTTGCCTTAGACACCAATTATGCTGGCTAGGTAAGCTTACAGAATTAATTAGAAATTTCCTTCCTTCGGGCCCAGTCGTCCATGAACCACTTTTCTAACATCAGTCACATTGACTAATCCTAACCTGGTTCAACTCTTACGGTTCCTTGTCCTATTAAGCTCGAGCACCTAGGGCTAATGTCTAATTGATTTTAAAATTGAAAGCTTAGGTCAATGCAGGATGCTGGTTGGTTGTTTGTGGGCTAAGGAAGGGTGATTAAATCCCCACCTTATCTTGTTTAATTGAGTATTGCCCTTAATTTGATTTAAATATGCATATGCACAATCACTTTCAATAAGAGATTCTATGCAACTAAAGTAGATGCATGAAATTGATTAAACTTAAGAGCTTACCTTATCTCCAATGATCAACAAAAAAATAAAATTAAAATAAAACTAATATATTGCATGCTCTAAGCAGTTAGGATTTCTAATCTTGTCATGAGATTTTTAATTAAATTTAAATGGATATATTTTTTAAAAAAATTAATTTAAAAATAAAATAAATAAATAAATAAATAAAAAGGACTAGGGTTAGGATTGATCTCACCAAGCAAAACTGAATGATTTGTTCCTTGCCCTGGTTCTTTTTGTTCTTTAACCTTCTTTTCTACAAAATAAAAAAAAGTTAGCAAGCAATATTTACATGAAAATAAAAATTTTATTTATAATTTATTTATACAAAAATCAAAAAGATCAAAAATTTAATGTTCATGTCTTTTTCGGCAATGGTGCCAAAAACTTGATAAGAACGCGATGTTGTCATTAAGATACTGTGTTTATCAGTTTAATCCGACTTCTTAAAATAATTAAGAATACGTAGATAGCAATGAGTTGGATCGAATTCATAAGAAAGATAGTATTTTTATATTTGAAATCTTTGATTTTTGAAAAGAAAAAGAAAAGGTTTTAAAAATAGAATTTGAAGTCAAAAATTAAAAATTAAAATTATGAAGTGAAAATTAAATTATGCAGAAAAGTAAACTTGGTACTAAGATCTACTAGTTAGATCTTAGCATCTACTTGCAGTAAAATAAAGAGCAATAATTAAAGTGTAAAAATTAAATTATAATAAAAATAAAGAGCTAAAATCAAAGTGCAAAAAAAATAAAATTTGCATTAATTAAAATTTTAGAATTTAAATATATAAAATTTAAAAAGAAAAAATAATAAAATAGCCTGATCTCTAATCCTGGATCGGCATTGGTGGAAAGATGTTATAGAAGCCCAGCTTTTACTCTCGGCATCAGTTGCCTCAAAGTAGCCATTAACCCAAAGCCTGGTTTCATCCTATACCAAAGCTTCATCTTAATCAAAGGATCTTATTTATAGAGTTAGGAGGACTGAAGACTTTTTTTGCAAGCAATATGGGACTAAGGAGATCTTTTATCGTCAAAATATGAAAAAAATTGAGAGAAAATTGGATTAAAAGGAGTTCTGGACAAATTCTGTTGAAGTCTGGTAAAATTTAGCCATTCAATAGGAATCCAATGAACCAAAAATTATCAAAATTGGATGTGTATTGATCTAGATTAGTTTGGATTAAATTCTAGCCATTAATCGTGCATTTGATGGAGAAAATCTGGCCGCTGATCATGCTTTGGGAGTCCTGATCACTGTCGGGAGCATTCTGGACCATTGGATCATCTTCTCGGTTGAGCGCTGTCATTGGATGGCGATCCGCATGATGTCTGAAGTAGGAAATACCCTCCACCATCCGATCTTGACCGCAATCAACTGCAGCCACACGATCGCGCAATTACTATTCCCATGGACCTCATGGACCGATTGTACCGCACACCATAATGAATTAGTACCTCTTATCACTGAGTGAAAAGTCCAAAATGCTCTGTGAGCTGCGATAGATTTTTTGTAAATTCTTTAAGAGTCGAGGTCCACCACATGTCGCTCCATGATTCGCTGATTTTTGCTAATTTGATGGTCCATGCCTGGATCATGGACCGACTGACGGCTTCCATGATTGAGTCGGCTAGCATGGCTGGCTTGGCACATTGGCTTCGTCTGCTTAGCTCGGTGCATTTGGATGCGCCAGCTGATATGGCATGACGGCTTGAGCCAACTGAGCCGTATGTTATTTTTCATTTTTATTTATTTTATTTCTTTAAAAATTCATATCTTTTTCATTTATCTTCATTTTGTGCAAAACTTATTTCATTATGATCAGAAAAATAAGCTCTTTCCATTAATTATAAAATTTTATTTTTAATTTTTATTATTTTTTAATTATTTTTTTAATTAATAAAATATAAATTTCTTAAAAATATATATAAATCGATCATTAATTCTTAAAAATTAATATAAAATAATTGATAAATTAATATTTTTATTGGTAAATTTATGGTACTTATCAAAATCCTAAGAGAAGACCTTTCTTCTCTTCTCCTTCGCTCATCAGGACATGATTAGATCATGTCCAAAAAATTAATACCATGCTCCAACAACTTGGAGCACTCATCCCCACACCCAAATCCTCTCTCTCTCTCTCTCTCTCATATTTTTATCTTATAAAAATCATAGATAAAATATGAAGAGAGAAACATAAAAGAAAAATATAAGAGAAGATAATCTTCTCTTACCTTGTCTCTTCAAGACATCAATCTTTGATATCTTAATCGAAGGCTCTTCTCTATGAATCTTGGCACCACAAATCATTCACACCTTATCCTCCTTCTCCTCTGATTTTTTATGATTTTTTTAAAATTTTTCACATCCTAAAACCATCTCATAAGAGGCATCCACCTTTTATTGCAAGACTAGGTTAGATCCTAGACAAAGGAGGACTTCTATGTGGCGTCCAACTCTTGGATGCCCCTCCATTGATTCCCCTCCCTTGATTTTTGGCATGTGAAATAGAAAACCAACACCCAAAAGAAAGGGAGAAAGGGCAGAAATCAAAAGGAGGGCATGGGTAGAGGTGGCGCACAAGGGAGAAAGTAGTTTGGTCAAAAGGGGACTCTTGCAAGATGGAAAGGAATCCCAACTCTTTCTTGTTTTGACCAAGTCATAACAAACATCCAAAAAATTTGATATGTGGGCATCGATACTCCTCTTTGGCATGGGATTTCATGTAGAAAAAATTAGGAATTAAAATAATGGGCGCGGGGTCTTATGTGCAAGAGAATGAGAGAGAGTCCCGGTCCAACTGGGACTCCTCTTATTTGACTAGGTCAAAATTATTTTAAGTCCAATTTAAATTCTATTTAAATTAGATTAAATGTAACACAATTAAGGGTGATCCTAGTCCAACTAAGAGCTCAATTAAATCAGATTAAATCAAGATTTAAATTTGATTTAAATTCAAAATCAATTAGGTGCACCCAAGTCCTAGTCAAACATGCAATTGCTCTTTTTTGCAATTGGCTTATCCAATAAACCAACTAGACTTAATCTAATTAAGTCCAAACTAATTTTAATTGAATCTAAGTCAATTAGACTTGAACTCAGTCTGATTGCTCAATCAAATTAAGCCAATTAGCAATCCAATTGCTAATCGATCCTCCTACAACACTTGCATTAGGTCAAACACTAATCGTATTGATGGATTGACCTTAAAATGATTCTCAATCATTGATTAATCATCTAATTAGGTTATAAGCTCTAATATGTATGACCCCACACATTCAAAACTAAGTCGGTAGCACAAAAACCAATTTCTATACCAATCAAAGTTACCATCTAGCAATGGTTCCCGACATTCGGATAGGTCGAATGTATGCCAAGCAACATTCTTAGAACCTTGGCCTATGGTTATCATATAATTCATCTCTATGACCAATAATGCTCAAGATGACTTCGAGTATGCTGTCAACACTTACACAAGTCACCGCTATTGTGTCTTAAAATTTTGCAAATCCCATGACACCTCATAAGGATTACCTAGGCCTAGGTTTTGCTAAATTAAAACACAGCGAGTCATTCTCTTTCTGAAGTTAATCAGGAGTGGTCAATTCCATTTTGAATCACACACTAACTTTACAAGTACTTGACTATACCTAAAAATCTTTCGAATCTATATTAAAAATATGGCCAGTCTAGCACCAAAATATAGAGAGTTGCTTGCAAGTCATCATGGTGATCTCAGTTCAAAGGGACACTTATACCCATTGGCCTTAGCTAGCTACTCTTGACAGTAGAGTACTACATTAGTCACATTCAGTGCAGATGTACTCGTACATCTCACCTGGATGCCATACCAGTATCTCTACACCACTTGGTTATGAGGAAAACCAACGTATATGCCATACAACGACCTACACTCAATAAGTTATCATCCTTGTTAATAACTTATTATTTAATCATGAACAATTTAAGAACCATCTAATAAATTCTTCTTTATCGATTGATTGTGGTTCTAAGGACTTCATCATAATTTAGGAGTTTATTTAAGAAAGATAGAACTTTTATGATGAACCAACCAAATAACTATTATTATTAGATAATTTATATACTAATTTCAATCATCTACCATTTAGATGATTGGCTTTAGGACATAATTCTCAACAACTCCCACTTGGACTAAAGCCAATCAGAATGATATCAAATATCCTATCTTTCACTTGAGTTCGTAGAACTTCTTGGATCCGAGAACTTAGCTAAGGATCGATCAAGTTCTCCTTTTCCATCGATCTTCTAAAGATCGACATCATCATGATAAAAAATTAAAGGTGATAGCAATCCAAAAAATGCTGATTCTTCGGTTCTTTAATCTAAGCTATGGCTCCAGTGCTATGATAGGACCAGACCATCAGTGGAGAATGCCACTCCTAACCTGTTAATGAACCTCAGCAACTATATAGCTTACATGGCAACATCATATGCCATGACGTCTCTACATCACTAACTGAATAGGCTAAAGTATCCTACTTGGAAACCTTTCTAGCAGATTGCTCGAAACCTTTCTAGCAGATTCCTCCTACAATTAGGGTATAAGTCGACAATCTCTAGTTGTCATCTTGTTCTGACTGAAATTAAAACATCTACATGTTTTAAGTCAGTACTTTCATATTTGAGTCACTAGACCTTAGTATTTTTCAAATACTTAAGGATTATCTATACAATCTTCCAGTGGCTCTCACTTGAATCAGATTGGTATCTACTCACTACTTCTAGTGAGTATACCATGTCTGGTCACATGGAGAAATAAGATGATAGCAAAACCTTTATTCTTTGCAATGCTGGGATGTTATTCTCGATTAAGAGAATTTTATCCACAGACAACATAAGGAATAACACTATAGAATATTTTGTCCAATTACAAATGTAGAATTTGTCTTTGTTCATAACAAAGGCATACATTCAAAATATATGTTCTAATTTTGAGGTAATAGCCTAATGGGCTTTAAGGTCTTTACGTTCCCGTCTGTGCTACTCTGATCCTTTTGAAAATTCATTCACACCAAATGGATTTTATCTCTTCAGATGAATCAACTAGTGTCCATACACTATTGATTTTCATGGACTTTAATTTGGATCATGTGGCTCTAGATCACTGCATTGTATTCCTATAGGTGATCGGATCCTTATTGTTCTTATCGAGCTCAACAGGATTGCCATCCCGAACCTAGATACTGAAGTATCTATCTAGATGATAAGGTACTCTACCGGATCTCCTTAAAGGTGATACTTTAATGGGCTCCAGATTTGATCTGATCAAATTCGATTCTGTAGGTTTACTAGATTATGTCGGTTCTTTTCTATCAGTCAAACTTTTTTAAGTTCAACTTGATAGGCATCAGTTCTTTTTCTAAGAAACTTCTTTCTAAAAGGAATGCCCTACTGCTGATGAACATCTTATGTTCTTTAGCATAGTAGAATTAATAACCCTTAAATACTTATTGGACTAAGATCCAAGTTTATCTATGTGCAAATATATGACATAGGCTGATCAACTCCAAACCCCAAAGTGAGTGAGTCTAGGTCTTTGCCTGACCCATATCACATATGGAATCTATGTGATAGATTTACTCAAAACCTTTTTCAGAGTAAAACTAGTAGCCACAAGGGCACAACCCTGAAACAGGCAGACAAGTGAACCCTATAGTGGATTGAACCATGTCTAATAAAGTTTAATTTCTTCTTTCAGATACACTATGTTCTGAAAGGAAATCAACTTGAGAGAGAATCCAATTCTCTCTTAGATATATCAAAAACTCATTAAATAAGTATTCGCCTCCTCGATCCGATCAAAGAGTTCTAATATCTTTTCAGTTTGTTTTTCTATTTCATTATTGAATCATTTGAGTATTTCAAATAATTCAGTCTAGATGTACCCATGCCTAAATAGATTGTCTTAATAAAATATTCATATCTTCCTTCGGCACTTAAGTTCATAAGTCTGCATACATCACTATGTATGAGACTTAGAACTTTATCGGCTCCTTCACCTTTTTCAGTAAAAGGTGACTTTGTCATTTTCCCAAGAAGACAAGATTCATATGCTATCAATGATTCACAATCATTGATGTTGAGGTTTTCCTCTCAAGCTAACCCATTTATCCTATTCTTGTCAAGATCACTAAGCCTATAATGCCAAAGATAGATATGCATGACATAATCTAACTTGAGTGCGTACATTACACTTAAGAGGCTATATAAATACCAAATATCATTTTTTTATTATCCATGTATTACTATAATATTATTTATAATAATATCATAATAATCCTCTTTATTGATAAATGATAACCATCTCTGACCAAAAGGCCATCAGAGATCATATTTATCATAAATGATGGACAATAGTGACAATCACTCAAAATGACATCTATTGAAAATAAGTTTGATAAATCCTAAAGCTAGAATTGGAACAAGACTTCCATCCCTAACATTCAGGTATTTCTCACCATTTTCAAATATCTCACTTACTTGTAGTCTTTGCAACAAATTGCATAAGGCTACCGGAATCTAATACCCATGTAGTAGAATTATTTACAAAAAAAATTTAAGGTGTTATTATATAACATCTTTAATGAGCAACTTTTGCTCCTTTCTCTTGTTCAGCCTATTATAGGCAAGTGAAGCAAGACAATTCCTCTTCCTATGATCCTGCTTCTAATATTAGAAGCACTATTCCTGATTTGGGTTAACCTTGGACTAATTGTTTTGACTGCACTTAGAAGCCCCAGTACGAACCCATTCATATTGTTGAAATAAATTCAACTCTTGATACTAATTATTGAAGTTGGGTCCCATAAGTCATCACTGTCTAACTGTGATAGGAGCAATTAGGGTTTTGCCTTAATTTGAGAAAAGAGAATATTGACCTAAGTATATGAGTTATATTAAGCCTAAGGACTTGGACTTTAGTCTAAAGGTTCTCCCACTATTTTATTCGAATTGGTAGCCTTTACCTCCAATTCGAAAAATTATTTTAATTTTCTAGTAGATACTAGAATCCACATAGACTACACATAAGCCCAACTATAATTGATCAACCCTTGTATATCTAAAGATAGGTTCATAATCAATTATTTCTCCAAACAACTTTTAATAATTTAATTTCGCCCCAAAAACCTAATCAGTAGGCTAGGGCCTCCACTGTAAGGATCCGATTAGATCCAACCATTAACATGAGTATACTTAGTGCATCTAACTAATGAATGATTAAGCCCAACTATGGTTGATCAACCAACCACCATTAGAGAGACACATCCAAATCGTCATATGATGAATGATAATTTTATTAGTCAACAAGCACCAGGCCTTTGGGCCTCCAATGATTATTGAGTTAATGGATTCATTATCAAACACCCCTTAATGGGAGGCTATGATTCGGTTATCTTCATAACTTCATCATTTTAAGGATCTAATAATTTTAGAAAATTTAAATTATTAGTGATTTAAGAATAGAAAGGATATTGATCAATTTGCTTCCACTGACTTCACCAAGTCTGGTCCTCCCACTGACTTCACAAGTCACTAATGAGGATTATGATCAATTTTGGTCCATGGGCACCTAAATTAGTCTCACTGAATGAAATCAGTCTCACTGATTTTCTATATGGCATGGGTTAGCACGAATCAATGAGCAACCTAATCAAGACCTGATTAACCACATTGGCCAGGTATGTGAGATTGGTGGGAGGGTCTGCCAAGGCTTGCCTTAGATACCATCAGAAATGGCTAGGTAAGTAGGCTACCAATTAAAAATCATCGATCTGGAATGCCAGACTTATCTTAGATACCAATTAATTTGACAGTTTTGATTTGGTTTGCCTAAAGACTCGTGCTCGACCACTAAGCCACGATCAGGTCCATTTGTTAGATATATGGACTTTGATCAACTACAACTATTGAATTGATCTATAAAAAAAAATGACTTAATTCTAATTAATTATTAATTAGATTTGATCAATTTTTTAACTAAGTCCATATTTAATCTAACCCTAGGTCTAACCTAGTTAATGACTTGATTAAAACTAAACCATTATCCTTTAACCCATATTTTATAAAATTATATTAGGATCTTCAAATCACAAAGCCAAATCCTAAACAATCACTTAATTCTCAATTAAGTTCAAAGTTTGAATTTATGGAACCTCAGAACTAGTTTCTGATTTTATTATTTTAAAATTTCTAAATTATAAATAATTTACATTGAATCATATTCAATACATGGTTTTAGATCTAATTTATTTCATTATTTAGATCATGTCCAAGGATTTTGAATCTAGGATTTTATAGAAAGTAAGTGTTAGATATGTGTGCCTTAGAAGCCAGAATTGGCCGACACTTGCAATACACTTGTAGGGATAAAATTATAATTTTAACTATAAATAATAAAATAGATTATTTTCTATCAAAAATATGTATTTAGTGTCTGTGATACATTCCTTGAGTTAATGGTAATGATAATTCATATTTTCAAGAGTTGCAAATTTAAGACATGAATTTTTATTTATTAACTCATAAAATGCTCCTGACTGTAGGATCGTCATGAGGATAGTGATTGATTTGAAAGGTTAGTGTACAATTGCTTCTTCATAGTAGATGAGTCTTGAGTCTACAGTATAGACATATCGAAGCGAGAGTATAGGTACTCAATAGAGAATAAGGGCACTGAGCGTGACCACCTCGAGTAGTCATAAGGAAGTCTACCTTCTCATCGATGACTGACTCGAAGTTGCAGTGGTGTGTCTGGTTCTTTAACCTGAGGTACATCGACAGTTCACCTTGAGGGTGTTATAGTTTGACTACATCATGACTCAATTTTTTAGCCATTCAGAATTCTAAGGTGTATATTGGCTATAGCATGTTCATTGTAGGAATTGGATTACACCAAAAGAGAATCTATCTACCTCGGTAGAAGAGGAGCAGCCCTATGATGATCATGAGAATCAAGTCCGTAAGCCCATGGCCATGGTAGAGAGTGAAATAATAGAAAGAGTTTCTATTAAGATTTTCACATCGAACTTGAATCAAATGATTAAATCATATGATAGAAATTAGCATTTGACGAGTTCACCTTAACCCTAATCTGATTGGAGCTCAAGATAGAAGAACTTAATCACACAAGTAACTGCACCGAGAGGTTCATTTTTAGTTTTGATGGATTGCCACCATATACTGCTAGGTGTCACTAGTGGATTTTTGAAGCAATTAGAATAATTTAGATGATTAATCATTCTAGTTGTCTAAATCAGAAGAGTTATGATCCATCGAAAGGAGTTTCGATGATGTCAATGATGGAGATCATGACATATCCCATTATCATACAAAACTGAACCTAACTGGATCACATAAATAAGGGTTTGGATCTGGATATCATCAATTGGACTAACCTAGTTCAATTGATTTGAATTAGATTCAATTAAATTCAAAAAAATCATGCTAGCATACGATTGAACCTAACATTCTCCTTTTATTATCATTAAAAGTTATCTCGACTGAGCCAAATGAGTTTGTGCTCACCCAGGTACCTTAACTTGGTCTGACTAGAGCTTGTCTAGGTTAGAAAAGAATTATCTTAATTTATGATATAAACTTGAGATAACACTTGCCATTTTTCGTCACCTACTAATTCTTGTCCTTTGACTTTGGTCAAACGTTGACCTTTGACTCTTGGACATCTGCCCATGTGTCATACACTTATTGGAGAGTAGATAGGGGCTTGTCTTCTTACTGGAATTTGGAAAGGAGGGGGTGCATGCCTAGGATATAGGCATGCGCCCATGGATAGGGATGCCTGGAGTCCCATGCAGATGGGACTCTAGGTTGCTTCTTGAATTCTACTTAGGTGACCCTTACCTATAGACTTTGACCAGTCTTAGGCGCCATCTAAGGATGAATTTATGGGGCTCTCATCTAATTGGATCAGATGATATCATCCCACTAATCAAATTTAGATCTGATTGCATGAAGCAACGCCATTGGTCGGGATGATGTAGCACTGCATGGCACAGCATGATCTATAAATAAACCCTATTTGCGCCCAACTTTCATAGAGTTCCAACTTAGCCACACTCCAAGGCAGCCCCTCTTCCTCCTCCATGCCATCTTCTAATCCTCTCTCTCCTCTCACACTTAAGAAAAGTTGGACTTCAGTTTGGTGCGATCCAGACAAGAAAAGGCTGACGAGAAAGGAAGAAGGCAGCACTATTGCAGAGATGACTACGGATCTTCAGAAGGAGTTTTGAAGATCCTCCAAATCAGATCTAGATCTAATTTTTGGAGAAGTGATAAAAAAAGAGAAGATCTACAGATCTAGCTCAAGTGGATACCAGTAGAGGCCAGGCACTTGCGTGGCTAGATCCAGAACCTTAGGCAATCAGCAGGATCATCAAAGGATAATCGGATTACCCACATCAAGGTATAAATTAAATTAGATCTAATTTATTTTATTTTTATTTATTAGATTTATAAAATTAGATTTGAAATATCTCAGATTTGATATGGATGCTTGAGATAAATTTTTGAAATATTTCTTTTGAACCAATCAGATCTGAACGAACCTGATTCGAGAAATTAGGATTTCCCCTTTAATTGGTATCAGAGCCAGGTTCAATAAAAATAGTTTAGATCTATTTTTAATTTATTTTGATATAATAAGTAGGAGATTTTAAATATCACATGAGATGTGATTAGATCTAAAATCAAAAAAATTAAAATTAAATAACATAGATCTATGTTCTTCAATATGCATGACTAGTTATAAAATAGAATAGTTCTATACATAGTGTTGCATAATGATGATTTATTTTGATTAAATTATAATTTTAGATCTATTTATTTTCTATTTTTTAATTATTATAAATATTATAATAATATCTAAAAAATAAAATATAAAAATATTTAATTTCTAGGTCATATGAGATATGATAATTGCATGTCTAGACTAGTTGTTGAATAGTTCTACATAGTAGTCTAGATTAAAATTTATTTTAATGTGATCAATTTAAATCTAATTTTTTAGATAATTATGAGATAATTTAGATCTGAGAAATATGCATGCATTCGATACATGAGATGTATACAAAACATGCCATTAAGTTAGATCAAATTTTATATATGAGATATATGATATAGATCTAAAACTAGTTTTGTAGATTTACATATTTCTGATTAAGGCATTCCTCTTGGCCGTCCGGTCATAAGAACAAAGTAAGGATTTAAAGGCCCTCTCCTTCCATTCGATGGGATGTTCTTATGATGTGTAGGGGTGCTATGCATTCATCCTTAATCAAGAAATCAAAACTTACTTTCTGCAAAATTCCTAGATCCTGAAATCCTAGGATTTATTATGCATATTTTATTTATGAACCCTACTTAATTAAGAATTAAGATTATGAAATATTAATTAGATCTAAAATTGAGAATTTTCAGATCTAAGACATATTCATAATACTGGGTTTGGGCTTGGGTAGCTCAATTAGGTCTAAGCGGTTGATCAAACCGAATCAAGAGTTGGTTAGATGGGATCAACAATGCTTAAATTGACCAGCCTAATAGGATTAAGTCTGGGTCAAGATCGAGTCATGTGAGTGATCGATCAAGCAAGACCTAATTAGGCTCAGAGGTTAGAGTCTGGATTGTAGGCTAACCCAATTGGTTCTGGCTCAACAATTTGGTGTCTAAGGTAAGTTTGGCACATACGATCGACTGATTTTTAATTGGGAGCTACTCGATCTGAATGCATTCTTGTACGAGTTAATGGCATATCCCTTCCACCGATCTCACTTACCTGGCCATATCTGTTGACTCAGTTCTGATTTGAGGTGGTCAATAATCCGAGCTAACCCATGCCACTAGGTTAGTCATAATTGGTTATGACTATGTTAAGTCTAGTTTAATGAGACCTAAATCAATATCTTCCTAAGAAAAGATTAAGTCTAAGGTCTTCCACCATTGTAGATGTGCGGGCCCTTTCTGGGGTTGATTATTCTCGACTGGATATAGTGGCTCAGTTGCACCGAGAAGATGCAACCATGTCTATTAGGCATTGGATGCTATGGGCTGGAGGATGGAGTTGGGCTCAATATTCTGGATACGGTGAGAGACTCAATTAGGAATCTAAGTCTTTGCAAATGGTGGGTCTGACTTAACTAAGGAGTGGATCAATATTTTGGATACGGTGAGATTCATGAATTAGAGACCAAGTTTGGGTGCACCATGATTAGAGAATCATTGAACAAGAGTTGTTCACTCATTGGCTAACCCATCACCAATAACTGTTAGGTGAGGTGATGAGTCAGTTGGTGAGACCGCACCACCCACTAAAAATCATTAATCATGAAGATTTTTGCATCTCTACAGAGGGAGTGTAGGGATCCAAAAAAATAGTGGAAGCTAATTTTGTTTAAAAATAAAATTCCTAAATAAATTGGTTAAGTCATAATTACAATATCTAACTAAAAATCTTTGACTCTCTATAGGAAAATGTCTGCGTCCAACCCATTAGCACGTATCCTGGACACACATAGACTGACCAAACCCAATTATAAAGATTGGCTCAGAAACTACAAAATCATTTTGGGTTTTGAGAAGTTAACCCATGTATTAGACCAGGATCCTCCCACCTTACCAGCTCGTCCATCCTGCTGAATAGAGAGCATCTCTGGAAAAAGTGGATAGACGAAGATAATAAGGCCAGATATTACATGTTGGGCTCGATGTCTGATGAGCTCCAGCGCCAACATGAAGATATCAGGACTGCTCGCCAAATGTTGGCTCACCTATAGGAGATGTTTGGTGAACAGAGTCGCACAGCCAAGTATCAAGTCACTGAAATGACTTTTTCAAGGCTAAGATGTGTGATGGGCAGTCAGTCCAAGATCACTGTTCTGATGATGATCAAGGATTTGGAAGAGCTTGAGAAGCTCGGTGTGAAGTTAGACTTGGATCTGTAGAATGATATTAATTCTGCAATCCTTGACTGATGCATATGGGCAAGTTCATCATGAATTACCACATGTGCATAAACTTCAAAATTCCTTGGCCTGAACTTAATGAATATGCTGGCTACCATTGAGCTTTCTATGAAAGGATTCTAAAGGCTCAGTTCTTGCTATGGAATGGACTTCTTCCAAAGAGAAAGTCTTTTGGAAAAGAAAAAGAAGTCTGCGAAAAAGCAGAAGGTGGAAGGAGGAAAGAAGAAGAAAGGCAGAGCCTGAAGAAGAAGGCCGCTGATCAAAGAAAAGTATTTTCCATTGCAACAATAGCGATGGCCACTAAAAGTGGAACTGCCCTACTTACCTGACCACCCTAAAGAACAAGAAGGAAGGTCCTTCTGGAGGTATGCTCGTTATTGAGTCTAACCTTATGATTTCTTTTGCATCCAGTTGGGATGCTTGACTCTGGTTCTAGTGCTCATCTGTGCACTTCCTATGCAGGGTCTTGAGGATAGCAGGAGGCTGAGGGATGGAGACATGATCCTGTGCATCGAAAATGGAGCAAGAGTTGCTGCCGTGGTCATGGGAACATACCCTCTTCGATTACCATCTGGTTTAGACTTAGTTGTTAAAAGACTGTTATTATGTGCCTGCAGCAAGCAGAAATTTGATTTCTATTTCATGCCTTAGCATTAGAAGGCTATGTGATTACCTTCTTTAAGGACCATTGTAACATTCTTTATGAAAGAAATAAAATTGCAAAATGGTTTTCCTTATTAATGATCTTTATCAGCTACATATTGATGTATCTATTTCTAACTATCGAGCAAAACGTGAATGCCATAAAACGACCTAGGGATAGTCCAAATGATAGGTATCTATGGCACCTAAGATTAGGTCATATAGCAGAAGATAGGATCAACAAATTGGAGAAAAATGGGCTATTGAGTCCATTGACTTTCGAGTCATATCCAACTTGTGAATCTTGTCTTCAAGGCAAAATGACTAAACTCCCTTTTGTAGGACATGGGGAAAGGGCCACAGATCTCCTTGCCCTAGTACATACTGATGTGTGCGGCCCATTTGATGTGCCGGCTAGAGGCAATTTTATCTACTTCATTACCTTTATCGATGATCTATCTAGGTATGGGTATGTGTATCTTATGAGACATAAGTCTGAAGCTTTTGAAAAGTTCAAAGAATTCAGACATGAAGTAGAAAAAGCAAATTGAAAAACCCATTAAGATTCTTCGATCAGATCGAGGAGGTGAATACCTTAGCCGAAAATTTTTAGACTATCTCAAGGTTAATGGCATAATCTCCATCTGGAACACCTCAACTCAACGAAGTTTCAGAACAGAGGAACTGGACCCTATTAAATATGGTCCGATCCATGATGAGCTTCATAGACCTTCCTAATTTTCTTTGAGGATACTGTTTGTTAATTGCAACATACTTACTGAATAGGGTTCCTTCTAAAACCATTCCTACCACACCTGTATGAGATATGGCATGGTAAGAAACCAAGTCTGAGTCATCTCAGAATTTGGAGTTGTTCGGCTCATGTCAAAAGACAACAAGTGGACAAGTTAGAGTTTAGGATCCTTCAGAGCTTCGATTCATAGGATATCCTAAAGAGTCATTAGGATATTATTTCTACATTCCAGAAGACCATAATGTGATTGTGAGTCGACATGCCATCTTTCTTGAAAAATAGTTTATTCAAGATAGCGGCATTGGAAAAGTAGATTAAGCTTCGATGAGAAAGTCTCATAAGTAGCAATGAGCTAAGGACCAAATGGAACCAAATCAGGTTGAGCCAATCCATTCACTACCTCCTCCATCTGGTAGATTGAAAAGGATTTTTCATCCCCCTGAGAGGTACTTAGATACTATTTCAGAGGAAGTAGAGAAAATGTTCCTCGTAGGTAATGGGGTTCATGGTGATGATCCCAAAACCTATAACGAGGTGATATCGAATATCGACTTTGAGAAATGGTTAGAGGCAATGAAGTCAAAAATTGACTTGATGCACTGAAACCAAGTCTGGACCTTGGTAGATCCACCAAAAGGTATAGTACCTATTGGATATAAATGGATCTACAAGAGAAAGATTGGTGCAGATGGAAATGTGGAGATATTCAAAGCTAGATTAGTGGCAAAAGGTTATAGTTAGTGCGAAGGAAATGACTATCAGGATACCTTTTCGCCAGTAGCTATACTAAAATCGATCCGCACATTGCTTGTTGTTGCAACCTATTTCAATTATGAAATATGAAAAATAAATGTGAAAATAAAATTCTTAAATGGATATCTTGAGGAAGATATTTATATGTAATAGCCGCTAGGATTTCACATCCAGTGATACTGATCATAAGGTTTGCAAAGCTGCAAAGGTCCATATATGGACTTAAAGCAAGCATCTCGGAGCTGGAATACTCATTTTCAATGATGTGATCAAAATTATTTAATTTCATCAAGAATGAGGAGGAGCCATGTGCCTTCAAAAAGGTCAGTGGGAGCGCTGTTGTCTTTCTCGTATTGTATGTGGATGACATCCTCCTTATTGGGAATGATATTCCCATATTGACCATAGTTAAAATGTGGTTATCCTAAAGAATTCTCCATGAAAGACCTAGGTGAAGCATCCTTTATTCTAGGAAATTAAGGTCTATAGGGATAGACCGAATAGGATGCTAGGACTTTCACAGAAGATGTACATAGAGGAAGTGTACTAAAGAGGTTTAGTATGGAAAACTCTAAGAGGGGTTTGGTACCCTTCAGACATGGCATTCATCTTTCTAAGAAGATATGCCATAGCACACTTGAGGAAATAGAATGCATGAGCAAGATCTCTTATGCTTCGCAATAGGGAGCCTCATGTATGCCATGTTATGTACACGACCTGATATAGCCCATGCTGTGAGTGTCACGAGTAGATATCAATTGAATCCAAGTGAAGAACACTGGACTTCTGTGAAATGTATGCTTAAGTACTTGAGAAGAACTAAGAATATGTTGTTGGTCTTTGGTAAAGGAGAACTCCATGTCCAAGGGTATATAGACTCAAATTTTTTATCTGATGTAGATGATCGAAAGTCAACATCTGGGAGTCTATTTGTGTGCAATGGTAGAGCTGTTAGTTGAAAAAAATTTAAGCAGATAATGATAGCAGATTCCACCATGGAAGCAGAATACATCGCTGCATCAGAAGCTATAAAAGAGGCATTCTGGTACAAGAAGTTTACCACAGAGATCAGAGTATTGCCATCAGATGTCATTCCTCTGTACTGTGGCAACAATGGTGCCATAGCCCTTGCTAAGGAGCCAAAGTCTCACCAGAAATTCAAGCACATCGAGCGGCGATACCACCTCATCCGCGATTATCTCGAGAAGGGTTAGGTCGAGGTCAAGAGAGTCGACTCCACAGACAATGCGGTGGACTTGCTTACAAAGCTGTTGGGCCGGCAAAAGATCGAAGCCCACCTTGAGAAGATGGGACTTAGATTTGTAGCCAATTGGCTTTAGGTCAAGTGGGAGTTTGTTAGATATGTGTGCCCTAGAAGCCAGAATTGGCTGACACTTGTAATACACTTCTAGGGGCAAAATTATAATTTTGACTATAAATAATAAAATGGGTTATTTTCTATCACATAAATGTGTATTTAGTGTCTGTGATACATCCCTTGAGTTAATGGATAATGATAATTCATATTTTCAAGAGTTGAAAATTTAAGACATGAATTTTCATTTATTAACTCATAAAATGCTCCTGACCATAGGATCATCATGAGGATGGTGATTGATCCAAAAGGTTGGTGTACAATCACTTCTTCATAGTAGATGAGTCTTGAGTCTACGGTGTAGAGACACCGGAGCAAGAGTACAGGTACTCATTAGAGAACGAGGGCACTGAGCGTGACCACCTCGAGTAGTCATAAGGAAGTCTACCTTCTCATCGATGACTGACTCGAAGCTGCAGTGGTGTGTCTGGTTCTTTGACCTGAGGTGCATTGGCAGTTCACCTTGAGGGTGTTATAGTTTGACTACACCATGGCTTACTCGGTCTCCTAGCCATTCGGAATCCTGAGGTGTATGTTGGCTATAGCATGTTCATTGTAGGAATTGGATTGCACCAAGATGGAAATCTATCTACCTCGGTGGAAGAGGAGCAGCCCTATGATGATCATGAGAATCAAGTCCATAAGCCCATGGCCATGGCAAAGAGTGAAATAATAGAAAGAGTTTCTATTAAGGTTTTCACATCGGACTTGAATCAAATGATTAAATCATATAATAGAAATTAGGGTTTGACAAGTTCACCTTAATCCTAATCTGATCGAGGCTTAAGATAGAAGAACTTAATCACATAAATAACTACACCGAGAGGTTTGTTTTTAGTTTTGATCGATTGCCACCATATACTGCTAGGTGTCATTGATGGATTTTGAGAGCAATTAGAATAATTTAGATGATCAATCATTCTAGTTGTCTGAATTAGAAGAGTTCTAATCCATCGAAAGGAGTTTCGATGATGTCAATGATGGAGATAATGACATATCCCATTATGATACAAAATTGAACCTAATTGGATCACACAAATAAGAGTTTGGTCTGGATATCATCAATTGGACTAACCCAATTCAATTGATTTGAATTAGATTCAAGAAAATCGTGCTAGCACACGATTGAACCTAACGTTCTCCTTTTATTGTCATTAAAAATTATCTCGACTGAGCCAAATGAGTTTGGGCTTATCCAGGTACCTTTACTTGATCTGACTGGAGCTTGTCCAGGTCAAAAAAGGATTGTCTTAATTTATGAGATAAACTTGAGACAACACCTGCCATTTTTCGTCACCTGCTAATTCTTGTCCTTTGACTTTGGTCAAATATTGACCTTTGACTCTTGGACATCAACCCGTATGTCGTACACTTATTGAAGAGCAGATAGGGGCTCGTCCCCTTACTGAAATTTAGAAAGGAGGGGGTGCATGCCTAGGATGGCGTGCGCCCATGGATAGGGATGCCTGGAGTCCCTTGTGGATGGGACACCAGGTTGCTTCTTGGATTCTACTTAGATGACCCTTACCTATAGACTTTGACCAGTCTTAGGTGCCATCTAAGATGAATTTATGGAGCTCTCATCTGATTGGATCAGGTGATGTCATCCCACCAATTAGATTTAGATCTGATTGCATAAAGCAATGTGATTGGCCGGGATGATGTGGCACAGCATGGCACAGTAGGGTCTATAAATAAACCATGTCTGCACCCAACTTTCATAGAGTTTCCTCTTAGCCATGCCCTAAGACTGCTCCTCTTTCTCCTCCATGCCATCTTCTTATCCTCTCTCTCCTTTCATGCCCAAGGAAAGTTGAGCTTCAGTTTGGTGTGATCCAGGCAAGAAAAGATTGACGAGAAAGGAAGAAGGCAGCACTACTGCAGAGATGACTGCTAATCTTTAGAAGAAGTTTTGAAGATCCTCTAAATTAGATCCAAATCTGATTTTTGAAGAAGTGATAAAGAAGGAGAAGATCTCCAGATCCAGCATGAGTGGATATCGGTAAAAGCCAGGTGCTTGTGTGGCTAGATCCAGAACCTCAGATAATCAGTAGGATCATCAAAGAATAATCGAATTACCTCCATCAAGGTATAAATTAAATTAGATCTAATTTATTTTATTTTTATTTATTAGATCTATAAAATTAGATCTGAAACATCTCAGATCTGATATGGATGCTTGAGAGAAACTTTTGAAATATCTCTCTTGATCTGATCAGATCTGAATGAACCTGATCCAAAAAATCAGGATTTTCTCTTTAGTAAGTTCGTAATTTAAATTCTACAAAATAAATATATCATACATATATATTCTAGATTCAAAACAAAAATTACATATCAACATATGTAATAAGAGGATCTAGATCTAAACATAAAACACATCATATGGATTAGATCATAAATTATTTAAAATTAAATTTAAAATTCAAAAATAAATCATAAATTATTTTAGATCTCATCTAATACATTTATGACTTAGATTTCTTGGATCAGCACATATTAGGATAACCTTTCCACTATAAGTGATAAACCTTACAGCAAGACAACCTTATGGCAGTCCGTGCAATCCTGATATTATTTTGATCTAATCTAAATAATCTAAAATTGATTAAATATCTATTTAATTTTATATTTAAATAAAAAATTTAAATCATAAATTTTCTTAGATCTAGTCTAAATTATTTATGATTTGGATTTAGATCAGCACATACTAGGACAACCTTTTTATTGTAATGGATTAACCTTATCATAGGACAACCTAATGGCAGTATGTGTGATCTTTGATTAATTTTAATTTCTAAATTTATTCTTAAGCATACATGAATATGTTATAAAAGAACCTAGATGCTTTGATACCACTATTAGAAAATATGCATGGTTTCATGCATAGATTTCAAAACTTTTTCGAAATATAGAGTAATGGAAGATATAGATTAAACAATTTAGTCTACAACATGCATGTAATCAAATTACAAAATTATACATCAAAAATCTATAACATGTTATGATGCAAATATAAATCTAAAATTAAATTAATCATAAGTGGTATTGATCATAACAATACCTAGATCTAGAATAATTCTAGATCTAACCCTAGATCGCATCTAGATCACCAAGAGATTGGATCTCTTATCTTTGCGTGAGTCGAGAACTCTGTGGCTGAATTCATTATTGCCTTTGAAGCTACACAAGCATCCAACCTCTATAAATGATCCACACGAACCTACAATACAAATCGAAGGTTTGTCGAATGAAGATCCGCTTGAAGTGCAAGCTTCTCGCGAATCCCTCCTGATTGTTAATCAAATACATGTTTTTCAGATCTCTTGAATACTCCAAGAGATGAAAAACTTGAGGAGGAATAAGAGAAAAATCCAATCCTTAGATCTTCCATAAATTAAAAAATAAAATCAAGAAAAAATAAATCCTAAGAGAAGATAAATCTTCTCCTTCAGGATATCAACGATTGATGTCTTAAAAACATCTCTATGCTAGGACAAGAGGACACTTTCTCCTCTAGAATTTTTTCTAAGTTTTTAGATCTAAAATTTTTTATTTTATTCATACCAAAATTCCATAAAAATTGTAGAGAAAAGGTTCACCAAGAAACCCTAAGAGAAGACCTTTCTTCTCTTCTCCTTCTCTCATCAGGACATGATCAGATCGTGTCCAAAAAATTAACACCATGCCCCAACAACATGGAGAACTCATCTCTACACCCAAACTCTATCTCTCTCTTAGATTTTTATCATATAAAAATCATAAATAAAGTAGGAAGAGAGAAATATAAAAGAAAAATATAAGAGAAGATAATCTTCTCTTACCTTGTCTCTTCAAGACATCAACCTTTGATATCTTAATTGAAGGCTCTTCTCCATGAATCTTGATGCACAAATCCTCCATTCCTTTTCCTCCTTCTCCTCTAATTTTTCATGACTTTTTTAGGATTTTTCACATCCTAAAACCATCTCATAAGAGGCATCCACCTTTTATTGCAAGACTAGGTCAAAACCTAGTCAAAGGAGGACTTCTATGGGGCGTCCAACTCTTGGACGCCCCTTCCTTGATTTTTGGCTTATGAAATAGAAAACCAACACCCAAAAAAATGGAAGAAAGTGTGGAAATAAAAAGGAGGGCATGGGTAGAGGTGGTGCACAAGGGAGAAAGGAGTTTGGCCAAAAGGGGACTCTTCCAAGAAGGAAAGAAATCCCAACTCTTTCTTGGTTTGACCAAGTCATAAAAAACTCCCAAAAAATATGATATGTGGGCATGGATACTCCTCTTTGGCATGAGATTTCACACAAAAAAATTTAGGAATTAAAATAATGGGCGTGTGGTCTTAGGTGCAAGAGAAAGAGAGAGAGTCCTAGTCCAACTTGGACTCCTCTTATTTAACTAGGTCAAAATTATTTTAAATCTAATTTAAATCCTATTTAAATTAGATTAAATATAACCCAATTAATGATGATTCTAGTCCAACAGGGAACCTAATTAAATTAGATTAAATTAAAATTTAAATCTAATTTAAATTCTAAATCAATTAGGTGCACCCAAGTCCTAGTCAAACAAAAAATTATTCTTTCTTGCAATTGGCTTATCTAATAAACCAACTAGACTTAATCTAATTAAGTCAAAACTAATTCTAATTAAATATAATTTAATTAGACTTGAACTCAGCTCGATTGCTCAATCAAATTGAGCCAATTAGCAATCTAATTGCTAATCGATCCTCCTGCAATACTTGCATTAGGTCAGACAACAATCATATTGATGGATTGACCTTAGAATGATTCTCAATCATTGATTAATCATCTGATCAAATTACAAGCTCTAATATGCATGACCCCATAGGTTTGAATCTAAGTTAGTAGCATAGGAATCAATTTCTGTACCAATCGATGTTACCATCTAGCAATGGTTCCTGACGTCCAGATAGGTTGAATGTATGCAAAGAAACATTCTTAGAACCCTGATCTATGGTTATCATATAATTAATCCCTATGACCAATAATGCTCAAGATGACTTTGAGTATGCTATCAACACTCATACAAGTCATCGCTATTGTGTCTCAAAATTTTGCAAATCTCGTGACACCTCAAGAGGATTACCCAAGCCTAGGTTTTGCTAAATTGAAACATAGCGAGTCATTCTCTTACTGAAGTTAATCAGGAGTGGTCAATCCCATCTTAACTGACTCATCGACTTTACAAGTACTTGACTATACCCAAAAACTTTTTGAATCTAAATTAGAAATACAGGCAGTCCTACACCAAAGTATAGTGAATTGCTTGCAAGTACCGTGGTGATCTCAGGTCGAAGGAATACTTATATCCATTGATCTTAGCTAGCTACTCTTGACAGTAGAGTGCTAGATTGATCATGTTCAGTACAAATGTACTCCTATATCTCATCTGGATGTCATACCAGTGTCTCTACACCACTTGGTTATGAGGACAACCAACGCATATGGCATACAGTGACCTACACTCGATAAGTTATCATCCTTGTTAATAACTTATCATTTGATCATGAATAATTTAAGAATCATTCGATAAATCCTCCTTTATCGATTGATTATGGTTCTAAGGACTTCATCATAATTTAGGAGTTCATTTAAGAAAGATAGAACCTTTATGATGAACCCATCAAATAACTATTATTATTAGATAATTCAAATACTAATTTCAATCATCTACCACTTAGATGATTGGCTTTAGGACATATTTTTCAACATATATGAGATGTATGCAAAGTTAATTTTAGATCTAAAATCAATATATGAGATATATGTTTTATGAATTTTAGATTTAGAAAACCATATATAATATTAGGTTTAGATCTAAAATTGTTTCGAGATCATAAGTCATTAATTCATGCACTTGAACCTAATCTAAAAATTATTTTTAGAATCTAAAATTTAGATTTTGCATAAGGGTATAGGTTAAACAAATTAAGTCTAATGATTGACTATAATTAGGTTCATTGATTAGATCAAGTTAGAACCCTAGTCAATTTTGAGCATTTGATTGAACCCAATTAATAGTTGATTTGGATTAGGTCAAAGGGGCTCAAAATTGATTTTACTTATAGTTTGTCACATCAATTCACCTTTGATATGAGTGGAATAACTAAAGATCAAATTTGGCTTAGTGGATCGAGCCCGAGTAGCTAGACTGACCTATTCAATTTTGATTGACCAATTGGTATCTAAGGTAGGTTTGGCATTTTTGATCAGTGATTTTTAATTGGGAGCACACTTACTTGGCCAATTTGTTGGTGTCTAAGGCAAGCATCGACAAACCCTTCCATCGATCTCACTCACCTGACCAACTTGGTCCATTAAGTCTTGAATGAGGTTGCTTGGTCATTCAAGTTCACCCATGTCGATTAGGTTAGATCAAACATGAGATGTGTTGACCTAAGCTAGGTTAGATCAGACATGAGATGTGCTGACCCAAACTAGATTAATCAGACATGAGATATGCTGATCCAAACCAGATTAGTCAGACATGAGATATGTTGACCTTAATCAGACTAGTCATTTACATGAGATGTAAGAAACTATATAGAAGAGACCTAAATAAAACCTCCCTATAAATATTAAGTCTAGCAATCTTCCACCATTATAGATGTACGGGGGTCCTACTAGTGTTGATTGTTCCTGGCTGATCATAGTGGTTTAGTTGCATTGGAAAGACTCAACCAGTCTATTGCAAAGATTTGCTCTAGCGTGAGAATGGGGTTGGGCCCAATAACTATTAGATGAGGGTCTATTGATCCTAGATTAATTTTGATGATAACAAAAGTAATTTGAGTATAGATTGTTAAATTGCTAATGTTGTTTGTGAGGATGTGTAGTTGGATATTTCAAATGCTCAAGCTCATAAATTAGACCTTTCAAGAAGTTATAACGAAGATTAAATCAATGCAAAAAGATTAGGCAAAAAGAGAAATCTAGCCTACAAATTAATTTAGAGAAGAAAGGGTCAAAATAGTCTTTGGCACATATGGCATGCAAACTGGGCCGACCCAGTCGAAAACTGAGCCGACTTAGTCTCAGTGGAAGCAAAAGATAGAAAGGGCAGAAAGTAAGAATTTTCATGACCTAGGGGACTGAGCTGACCTAATTTTCAACTGAGTTGACCCAATTACAACTAGGTCGATCCAATCAGAAATGTGGCCGTTCTAGTCTCAGAAGATAGCAAAAGATATAAATAGAAATTTTGGATCACTGAGACTGAGCCGACCTAGTTAATAACTGAAATGACCCAGTGACCATAATTGCTAGTTTTTTGCACTTCTTCAAATGGCTAGTTTTTCACTCCAACGACTATTTTAGCACTTTCAATGGTCAAAACTCCTTCTCAAGCCACTTTCAAGCATATAAAAGGCTAGAGAAATATTTGAGATGTAAGACTAAGAGATTTTAAAGTAAAAACCATTTTGGATTTAAGAGGTTTTTATTGCATATCAAAAAGAGAAGAAAAAGTGAGGAACTAAGCTTTGATTTTAGAGGGCATTCAAGAGTTATCTTTCACAACATCTCAAGCAACCTCTCAGCATCATTTGAAGAGAAGTGAAGCTTTGAAAGAGCACATATTCAGCCACTTCTTTAAGCTCTAAAAGAATTTTTTTTTATTTTCTTTCTTATGCTGAATTTAATACTTTGTATTTTTATTTGTTTACAAGTTTCTTTGGTGAAAAGAAGCTTGGGGATTAGGCCCATCTAAGTTCGAAATTGAACTTTGTAGGTTTTGGTTGGTGAGCCTATAAAACCAACTGGTTGATAGTGAATCTAAAAAAACTATCGATGTAGGATTGTAGTTGGTGAGCCGACAAAATCAATAGGATTTATTTATGATTCCAGGTTAAAATAAATGCATTATAATCTAGCATAATAGTAAAATTTTTAAGAAGAGCTTGGAGAGTGGATGTAGGTGCTGGATTGCACCAAACTACTATAAAATCTTTGTGCGCTTGAGTTATATTTTTTTCTTTATTGCTTTACATATCTTACATATTTTAAATTGCTAATTACTTACTAATTTGGATTAACTCTTGCTTAATTTTATTCACACTTGATTCCACTACATCCACTAATTAATTTTGTTGAATTGAATTAAGTTAAGTACATACTTGTGTAGAGTTAAATTTGGCCAAAAATTCTACAAATCCAATTCATCCCTCCTCTTGGGTAGCCATTCTTGGGCAATAAGTAGTATCAGAGTAAGTGTGCTAATATTTATTTGTTGACCTAGCGGTCAAAAGACAAAAGATTAATGGCAACCCAAATGGAGTCTTTATTTAATGAAGGTTATTTCATAGACTACCACTATTAAATGAATCAAATTACATACATTGAAAAATTAGAATGAAAATCTTCATTCAAGCACATGACTATAATTTATAAAAAATTATAATCAATGACCTACACACATCCGATGCATTGATTCATGATAAAGAAGTGATTCAAATGAATGCTAAGGCAATGAATATACTTTATTGCTTATTAGATATTAATGAGTTTAATAAAACTTTTTCATATATTTCATCGAATCAAATATGAGAGAAATTAAAAATGGTTTATGCGAGAGCAAATCAAGAAGAAAAACTAAGCTTCCAAAAAGATAAGAAAGCTCATCCCAACCTATGCCTCATGGTTCATCAGAATGAAAAGAAAAAGAAGAAGAGAAAATAAAAGGAAAAGAAAGAATTAATTAAGGAGGAGCAGAGCAAAGAAATGAAAAATAAAAAGGAGGAAAAAGGTACTACAAATCTTCGCCTCATGATCAATGAAGATGAGGTAAATTTAGAAAATTCTTTTTAATTTATACTTGATGAATTATATGAAGTCTTTAATAAATTAATAGATGAATTTTAAAAATTAAGACTGAAAAATAAAGAATTCAAAAAGTCAAATCTTCTCTTAGCTAATGAAAAGAGTATGCTTTGGCTAAAGAAAAGAAAGTACTTCTTAAATCTGAAAAATCTTTAGTTGAAAAAAATATTAAGCTAAAAATGAATTTAGAAAGATCAAAATTTCATATTGAAGAAAAAAAAATTGTTGAAAGAAAAGAAATCTCTTTTGAAAAAAATACGAATCTAAAATAAGAGATTGAAAACTTGAAGCCTATGCTTAAAAAAATTATAATTAGATCTCAAAAGCTTCAAGCAATTGTAAATAATCAAAAGGCCATTTTTGATAAAGCAGGAATTGATTATAAATTTTGAGAAAATAGAAATTTATTAAAAATATGTTTAGCAATGCTTCATTTGAAAATCATTCAATTATATATTTTAAATGTAACAAAGCAGGCTATAAAATTTTAGAATGTAATTTTAAATGAATTGGCCCTACTTTGGTTAGGCAAATTTTGGTTCCAAAAGAAAACTTGAGCACTAACTCCTATGGATCCAAGATGACTTAGGTATCAAATATTATGAACTAATTTTGCAGGTATACCAAGGATCCAATGAAACTAAAGTAAAAAAAAATTTATGGATGCCTTGGAAATGAAAATGGATGGATGATGCTTCTTGGTAAAATCTAAATTTTTCTCACATCATGCCATCATTATTTGTTAAATATATATTGATTATTAATTAGTATAATTATTAAGTGTGTTTGACTGATTTTGATGACTCATCGTTGCTTATAATGATCATACTCTATGCTTTGAATGTTTTGATATATTGCTTAAAAATAGTATATCATGTTGATTATTTATTTTAAGATCTTTATTTTATTCTAAATTTAGCATGCTGGTTCAATCCTTTGTATTATGTTATATTGATCTTTAATTGTTTAAGAAATTTAAATTGCTATTAGCTTAATTATATATGAAACTATTTGGGTGCTAAACTTACAAATTGAATAAATTTTGATATTTTTTCATAAGATACTTAATTATCAAAATTCTCCAAAAAATTTATTACCTAAGTACTTGAAGATTAAACATTCAATCATAAAAGACCAAATGCTTAAAGTGCTAATTTGCAGTGCATGTTACTTTTATCTTAAGAATTTGAAATTTTCTAAGTTGAACAAAATCCCATAGAACTATTATCTAGATTCTCCTTGATTTGATCATACTAGATTTGTTTGATTTTTATACCCCCTAATTGATTAATTTTTAATCCTCCAAATTTAGTTGAATATCTATCTTGATTATCGATTTGATTGACTCTTTGATCTTAAAAAAAAATTTATTGATGAATATTTTTATTTTGTTCTAATTGATTGATTTTGAGAATTGAATTAGAAAAATGCTCTTCTTGAATCTTTTGAAGTTGATATCAAACAAAATATTTCAAGACTATTGTCGTTTATATTTAAATCTAAATATTAAATGAACTTTAGTTTTAAGTAATTGGTATCAAATAGCTTACTATTTGCCATATATTTGATTGATTTATCTTTTGGAAAAAAGCGAAGAATTTCTTTATTTCAAATCTGATTTTGTATAGCTATATCTTTTGATATAATATCATTTGAGATAAATTAAAAAATGCATACCTTTTCTGAACCTAATTGCTTGATATTTTATAAGAAAAGGATGAGATGATCTTTTTGAAAAATAACTAAAATTTTCTATATGATTTGCCCTGATTGTTTTGTTGATATCAATTCAAATTGATTCATCATTTAAAATTCCTAAAACTAGTTGATTTGAATTGATTCATCTTTATCACTTCAAATCTAAAATGATTGGTATCAAGCTGAATTTACAAATTGACCTTTAAGTGATATTGAATTATCAAGAAAATTTTGATTTGGTCAAAATTTTAGTTTAATTGGCATCAATGGTATCATTCTTGTCCTATATTTTATTGCATTATTCTTGGTAAAAGAATTGAATATAATATCTTAAATCTATTTCATATTGATATACTCTTGAAGTGATACCATTTGAGTCAAATTCAATGAATTTAATACTTTTTCTAAACTTAATTAAATGATATTTCTTATAATAAAAAAATTTAAATTTAAATAAAAATATTTTTATAATTACTTGTCATATTTTTTTCATCTTTTTGATGATTTAAATATTTTAATTTTAAGAGGTCAATATGCTCTCCTCTAAGTATCATGTTATGATATGAATTGAAATTATCTTAAAATTTAATATGATATAATAGCTTTTTCATATCAATTCTGTAAAACTTAAATTAAAAGATGCTTACTTGGACAAGAATATTTTTGAATTGCTGAACATACAAGTAAAGCTAAGTTTGACATTTTCACATAAAATGCTAAATTATTAAAATTCTAATAAAAATTAGCATAAAATAAGTACTTAAAGATAACACATCAATTATAAAATTCAAAATGCTTGATGTATTAAGTTGCATTGCATTTTAGATTAACACCTAAGGATTTTAAATCTTATAGTTAGATCAACATGTAGAGCTAATATCTAGATTCCTCTCATTTTAACCTCAATCGATTTTATCTCTCAACTTGTAGAATGCCTTTCATACTTGGTATCAAATTAAATTTAAAATATGCTTTCATATTTTATTCATATTATTTTCAAGTAATAAATTTAAAAATTAGTTCTCTTCAATCTTAAATTGATATCAAATATTTTAAGAAAATCTTGATTTATTTTAACTCAATGAATATCAAATTGGAGAAGATCGTTCAAAGATATCACCTTTTCTCTTCAAAATATTGGGTATTCAAAATTGAATTATTTTTCATGTTTGATGTCAAGAAGTTTGCTGTTTGAACTGATTCTTAAAATAATCAGCATCAAAATTCTTATAATTAGTATCAAACAGTCTATTCTTGCCTTAAATTTTCTTGTTCCTTTTTTCTGGCAAAAAAAAAGAATATTTTATCCCAAATCTAGTTTTGCATAACTTATATGATATCATTTGAGATAAAATTAAGAATTTTATATCTTTTGTAAACTTGATTAAATTATATTTCTTAAGAAAAAAAAGATCTAAGTTTAAATAGAATATCTCTCTATGATTTATTTTGCATGATTTATTGATATTAATTCAAATTAACTTATCAAAATAATTTGATGTGAATTTAAATTGATTCATCTTTTTCAATTAAAAATTTCAACGATTGATATCAAATAGATCATTGTCGTCTTGTATTCTATTGCTTTATCTTTGACAAAAAGAAGAAAATATTCTTGCATATAATCTAGTCTTCATGAATATATTTTTGATATTATAACTTGAGATAAATTATAATATTGATATATTTATACTTCAAATTGATTGATACTACTTAAGAAGAAAAAGAAATATTTTTTGAAAAATTAAACAAATCTCTTTATGATTTGCTTTGAATGATATATCCAAAAATAAATTTTAAAAATGCTCTTCTTAAATCTTTTGAAGTAGATATCATGCAAAATATTTTAAGAAAATTGTCGTTTGCTTTTAAAGCCAAATATTTAAAGAGAACTTTAGTTTTAATTATTTAGGATTAGATAGCTTATAATATATCTTATATTTTATTGATTTATCTTTTGATAAAAGTATAGTTGCTTTGTCTCAAATATGAATTTTTATGGCTATATTCTTGCTATTATAACATTTGAGATAAATTTTTGTGATACATTTTTGATTGATTTACTTTAATATTAAAGTAAAGAAAAATATTTTCAAGACTATATTATTCAAATCTTTGAAGCCTAAATTTTTTATTAATTAAAATTGAGAAGTACATTTATATGGCATACTTTTGGACTTTTAGATGTTCGTTATCATTATAAACATATTTTAAAGTTAATGAAAAACAATTTTTTTTAAAAAATTATTATCTATATAAGTGAATGCTATATTTTCTTAAACTGAATGCATAACTTAATACTTAATTCACTCAATTGATGCTTGTACTCTTAAAATTTTATTTAATTTTAAAATAGCTTTGTTTGCAAAAGTAGGAAGAAGAAAACACCAAAGATAAAATGATTACTAACTTGGTATCAATTAAATTTAAAAATCTAAGCTTTAAAGTCAAATTTATATTAATTAAGATTAATTTGGTATTAATTAATTATGTTTAACTTGAAAGAAAAGGGGGAGAATAATTTTAAATGTTAAAATCTATTCTACAAGAATTATAAAAATAAAAAATATAATAAAAAAAGGGGGAGAAAATATCATGCGATGAATTTTCTAATATTCAAGAGAAGAGATACTGATTAAGTTAATTAATTTAAATTTGATTGCCAATGCTAATGAATTTTAATATTGATTTTAAATTCTCAATCATTTATCTTAAAATTTTTCTCATTTTGAGCTTTATCTTAATTGATTTTAGACTCTCAATCAGGTACCTTATGGTTGATCTCACCAAACATGCAGAAGAGGTATCCAATAGTAGACCTTCTTGTATTAAGATTACTGACATAGTTTGCATCTACAAACCTTTCTAAAGGATCCGAACCTCCATCTTCAAATCCTTCTTGTTGTCTACCAAATACTAGACCATAGTCTCTTGTTCTATGTAGATATCTCAATATCCACTTCAATGCCTTCTAGTACTCCTTCCCTGGGTTAGCCATATATCTGCTAACAGAGCTCACTGTGTGTGCTATATCTAGTCTATAGTACACCATTGTATATATAACACTGCCTACAGCATTTGCATAAGGGACCCTATCCATATACTCTTCTTTCTTCTGATTGAGGGCTTTGATGTTTGGAGAGAGATATGTGACTGGGCAATGGTGTCTCTATAGGTTTGGCCTTCTCTTTCCAAACCTTTTCAGAATCTTCTAGACATATCCTCCTTATGATAAATGGAGTACCCCTTTGCTTCTATCCCTGCAAATCTCCATTCCAAGGATCTTCTTTGCTAGATGTTGCCCAGTTAGACAACTCAAGAGGGAGAGTGAATTAGGTTTTCAAAACCTTAAAACAAATATGTGTAGTTAAAACATTTGAACTCTAAGTGAAAGGAATGTGAAAAAAAGAAAATGAAGAAGCAATAGCATAAAGACTTAAACAAGAAAATTTTATAGTGGTTCGGTGCACTCCCAGTACCTACGTCCACTCTCCTGTAGGGTTTGTTGTATAGAATGGAAGCATGAATTTCAAAATAAAATTATGAAATCATAAAACTAAATCCAAAACCTAGGACCATCTTATTAGAATTTAAATCATATGATATGCATTTATAACATAAATTGGGATATTGGAACATACCTCTGATCGCTTAATCCTAACTCGACCCTGATCACCGACGGCAGTCCGTTAGGGGTTCTACTAGGTGCTCACGTGTTCACCCTTCAACATTGATCCACATAAAAACTTGATCAAGACACCAGGAACTCTAATTAATTTAATTAAAATTCTAATGATAAGAACTTTAATTATTTGAGCAGAAACATTCCTAGCCTTTGCTGTCATCCTTCTTGCCTATCCATTCTTATCTTTCTTTTCTTCTTGTCTTTCTTTACAATCATCCTAAGCCCTTATCCTAAAGCAGACCTTTTATCCTTAATTAGGACTTATCTTAACAAGGGAAGAAAGAAAGAAATTGGACAACTAGGAAGAGTGGTAAGAAAGAAAGAAGAGTTCTCAAATTCAAAGGACCCTCGGAGCGCACCGTTATTTATAATGTACGTAGGGGTGCCTCCAAAAATTTCTCATGCCCATTCTTCATTCTCATCTTATGCCCACTCAAAAATCTCATGCCCCATCAGAAGAAGATTTCTTATGGAATTAATATTAAGAGGTGCCTTAAAGCAGAAACTCTTCATAAAATTCTATGTAACTTTCTTCCTAAGAGTCACAACACTTTTATATTGGTGCCATTAATTTCTACCATTGATCAACATCAAATGCTAATCCAATGGACTAAAAGAATTGCACCAAATCAGAAGATGGCATGGGAAACTTGGGCATGGAAAATTCAAAACTTCAAGGCATTTGACTTGGTCCAAGAGGTGCCTACAACCAAAGGGGTGGCAAAGACTCTTTGGTTGTCCAAAAACCTGATAACCAATGAAGAGAATAACTAGCAGAAGGACTCTTCTATGCCCTCTCTTCACCTAAAATCACATAATAAAATTTACATGAAAAGCTAAGGAAGACTTTGGCATCAAAACATATCCATGCGCCACATGTCCCTAGTGAATGGACCAAATCCTATGCACTAAAGAAAGAGAGTCTCTAGCATGTGGGTTGCTTATTTATAACACCCAATCTCTTGGTTAGCAAACCAAGGGTCAACCCATCAATTAGTCAAATTTGATTTGACTCAAATTAGATTTAATTAGGCCAAATTGGAACCCGATTCGAATCTGATTCGAATATAGGTGCTAGGGTTTGCAATATATGCTAGCATATTCATCCTGCAAACATGATCTAATCCAATTAGATCCTTGATCAATTTTCTTTGTGCATGATCCATTGGATTCTACATCTATCCAGTAGTGGATCCGAATGTAATTTGACCTAATTTGGTTAGAACTTAACCAAACCAATTTGGATCAAAACTTGCTAACCTGATTTGATCAATTAGAACTCTTTCTAATTAACAATCAAATTAAACTCTTTAATTTGATTAAACCTACAAAACATGATCGACGTATTGCAACGTATCATGTCTACCTAGAAGTTATGGAATTTTGGTGGAAATACCAAAATATCCTTCAATGGATAGTTACCGTGCAATAGGATCCTTTAATCACCCTACATTCCAAATATGACTATGGATATAGAATCATGTCAAATCCATTTTCATATTCATTTTTCTTCTAATCATATGATGATGATTTGATTAATGAAACATTATAAACCACTTCAAATTTTTATCATGCTTTGATCAAAGTCTTCCTGAATCATCATTCGATTGAAGCAAGTAGGATGCGATCTCCTCTTACTAGGAGTGATCTATTCCTTGTTGACCTACTCATAACCTCCATATGTAATCCAGGATATCCAGATCATCCCGTACATGACTAAGTAATGATTGAGTATGAACCAAAATATGGATTCATGTATACAAGGTTCTATGGTAGTCTCAGGTTAAAGGATTAATGCACAACTTCCACTATGAGAACCATCTATTGACATGTAGATAAGACTCCATTAGATGTTATCGAGTTCGATCTATTCAGTGAATTCATTCTCTATTGAGCACCCACATTCTTGTAATAGTATCATACATAAGTGATAGTGAGATCAATCACCCTCTCCATCAAGCATACATAGGATGTGCCAGTCTTATTGAAAACATTGATCCCTAACTCAATGTTTCATCATCTAGAAATTTTTAAATTAGGGTTTTGAGATTTTAGATCCCACTGGTATAATCTCATCATAACTCTAAAATCATAGTCCTAATATATGGGGTTCATCATAATCTTAAATAAATAATGAGGATGCGACATATAATGAAATAAATATTTTTATTTATTTAACAATATCATTACATGAGTTTGAAAGATAAAAGAATAGCCAATCAAAATACAAATTTTGATTGGCTTGAGAGCATATTCTTTTCAATCTCCCATTTGCACTAAAGCCAATCACTCTTATATTTTAGTCCTATACAATCAAGGTGGCGATCAAACAACTGCTATGGTAGAGCCTTAGTGAATGAATTTGCTATGTTGTTCTTTGTATCTACTCATTCAATGACAACATCTTGTCTCTCGATTATTTCACGAATGAGATGGAAGCATCTCAAAATGTGCTTGGACTTACGATGAGACCTTGGTTCCTTTGCTTGAGTAACTACTCTAGTATTATCATAGTAAAGTGGTACTAGGTTCTCAATCTCAAGAATAATATCTAATTTAGTGATGAACTTCTTTATCCAGATAGCTTTCTTGGTAGCTTCACTTGCAACTATGTACTCTATCTCAGTAGTTGAGTCAGCAATAATCAGCTGCTTGATACTCTTCCAACTCATTGCTCCACCATTCAGAGTAAAGACAAATCCTGAAATGGATTTGCTATCATCTGGGTCTAATTGAAATCTAGAGTCAGAATGTCCTTCTAGTTTGAGATTAGATCCATCGTATACTAGAAAAATATCCTTAGTCTTTTTCAAGTACTTAAGAATTTTTTTCATAATTTTTCAATGATCCTCTCCTGGATCAGCCTGAAATCTACTGGCTATGCCTAAAGCAAAAGCAACATCAGGTCTGATACATAACATGGCATACATTATTGATCCTACAGTCGAAGCATAATGAATAGAACTCGTTCTATTTCTCTCTTCAGATGTCCTAGGAAACATCTTTTTAGAGAGATGTATGACTTGACTCATGGATAAGTAACATCTTTTACTCCCATCCATACTTAACCTTTTTAGCATTAAGTCATTGTACCTAGACTGGGACAAGCCTAGCATCCTCTTAGATCTATCTCTATAGATCTTTATACCTAGTATACAGGATGCTTCTCCCAAATCATTCATGGAAAACTTATTTGATAGCCATAACTTGATCGATTGTAACATTGGGATATCATTCCTAATTAGGAGTATTTCATCTACATATAGAACCAAGAAAACTATGGCACTCCCACTTGTCCTCTTGTACATACATGGTTCATCCACATTCTTAATGAAGACAAACTTTTTTACTGTTACATCAAAGCGAATGTTCCAACTCCTTGAAGCTTGCTTTAATCCATAAATTGATCTCTTAAGCTTGCATACTTGTTTTGGTCTCTCATTTGAGATAAAACTCTCTGGTTGTGACATGTAGACCTCCTCCTCAAGAAAATCATTAAGAAAAGTGGTCTTCACATCCATTAGCCATATTTCATAATCATAGTACGCTGTTATGGTAAGCATAATCTGAATTGATTTGAGCATGGCAACAGATGAGAATGTTTCATCATAATCTACACCTTGTTTTTGCCTGAAACTCTTAGCCACTAATCTGACTTTATAGGTTTCAACTTGGCCATCCGCTCCAACCTTTTATTTATAGACCCATTTTCACCCAATAGGGTTCACACCCTCTGGTGCATCCACTAAAGACCATACATTGTTGGTGTACACTAAGTCCATCTTAGACTGCCTAGCAGCTAGCCATTTGTTTGAGTTCCTACTCATAACAGTTTCCGTATAGGTCAAAGGTTTATCATTCTCAATGACTTGGACTTCATTATTCTCAATAATGAACCCGTACCTCATAGGTGCATGTCGCACTTTATCAAACCTATGGATTGGAGTTGTATGTTCTGGTTCTTTTTTATTTATGTATTTATTTGGCTGAGAAATATCTATTTATTTTTCTTGAACTTCACTAAGTTAACTATTTCTCCAACTATCTCTTTCTAGGATAAACTCTTTCTCTATGAAAGTGGCATGCCTACTTACAAATATCCTTTATTCAGTAGGATGGTAGAATAGATATCCCATACTCTCTCTAGGATATCCTATAAATAGATATTTATCTGCTCTAGCATCTAGCTTATGTCCAAAATTTCTTTTGACATATGTTGGACAATCCCATATCTTAAGATACTTAAGATTAGGTTTCTTACCTCACCATATCTCATATATAGTATGAGATACGGACTAAGTAGGTACTCTATTCAAGATAAATACTACAGTCTCTAGAGCAGAACCCCAGAAGAAAATAGGTAACTCTATGAAGCACATCATGAATCATACCATATCCAATAACATATGATTCCTTCTTTCGGCTACACCATTTAACTATAGCATATAAAGAGGAGTTCATTCAGAGAGAATTTTTTTTACTTTAAGATAGTTTAGAAACTCACTAGATAAGTATTCTTCTTTCCGATCAGATCAAAGAATTTTTATACTCCTTCCAGTTTGTTTCTCGACTATACTTTGATACTCTTTGAATTTATTAAAAGCTTCGGATTTGTGTTTCATAAGATACACATATACAAATCTAGATAAATCATTAGTAAATATTATAAAATAAAAGTATCCTCCTCTAGCCTGAGTAGTTATAGGACCACATACATCTATATGTACTAGTCTTAATAACTCATATGTCCTTTCTCTATATCCACTAAATGGAATCTTAGTCATTTTATCCATGAGACATGATTCATAAGTTCCTAATAATTCATAATCACAAGGGTCAAAGAACTTTTCTTTATAAAACTTGTTAATCCTGATCTCATTAATATGACCAAGTTGACAATGGCAAAGTAAAGTATTATTTATGTTCTCTCTTTTGTGCTTTCTATTTTCATCAACATGAAAAATATTGTCATTCAAACATATAGTCAACAAACTATTGTTAAAAATGCCATTGCATATAATTTTATTAGAATATTTGATAAAGGAACCATTGCTCGTTACATCAAGATTATATCCTTGTTTTAATAATAAGGGTATAGATATAATATTTCTAATGATCTTAGGCATATAATAATAATTTATCAGCTCTAAGATCTTTCCAGAAGGTAACTTCAAAATATTTATCCCTATAGCTTCTGCTTGGATGGACTCTCCTCCAATGTCGTAGAGTTCGAAGTCATCCATCTTCAAACTTCTAATTTTCTATAGCCCCTACAAAGATTTGTAGATATGAAAACCATAGTCAATATCTAATATCCAAGAGTTTGAAATGAAAGAATTCAATGACAATATTGTAAGTATCTCATACATATCTTTTGGTGTATTATTTGCACCAATCTTCACTGTTGCAAGGTAAGCCTTGCAATTCCATTTCCAATGATCTATTTTGATATAGTAAAAATAGATCATCTATCTAGAAGCCTTCTTCTCCTTCTTCTTATTTATGCCACTTTTAGGGTTCAGCCTCCTCTTAGAATCCTTTTTGCCTGCCTTCTTTTTGGAGATCCCATTTACAAGAAGAAGAGGAGCCTTATCCTTTCTGATATGGCTCTCTACTATTTTGAGTATATTTAATAGTTCAGACAAGAAAGTATTCAGTTTGTTCATGTGATAGTTCACGATAATTTGAAAAAATAATTCTGGAAGTGATTGTAGGATTAGATCCTAAGTCAACTTTTCATCCATGACAAAACCTAATTGGCTTAATCAAGTGATTAGGTCAATTATTTATCAACACATGGTCTTGCACGGATGAACCCTCTGCCATTCTGGCATGAAATAACTACTTAGATATCTCATATCTAGTAGTTCTACTCTGTTCTCCATAAAGCCTTTTTAGGTTGAGCAATATGGACTAAGTGTCCATGCTATCATGTTGCATCTGTAACTCGTTACTCATAGAGGCAAGTATGATGCACTTGATAGTAAAATAATCATTTTGCCACATCTTGTATATGAACTTTTCTTTCTCTATAGCATCTTTCCCTAATGGTTCAAGATTAGAGGTATCAAGAATATAGGAGAGTTTTCTTGACTGAGTACTATTTTTAGATTTCTCAGCCAAGCTACATAGTTAGGATCAATCAACTTATTTGAATCTGAAATTGAACATAGTAAAAGTGAAGAAGCCATTTATTCTACATAATAAAAAATATTGCATAATTAAACAACTCATGATGACGTACACAATTAAATTATGACTTTAATTTAATTGTGTCTCTCACTATTTTATCAAATATCATAACCCTCAAATGTGATAATCGAGAAAATCTAATTATTTTTCTTAGGAGGATCGAGATCCTAATTCCTTATAGAAGATCTTATGGTTGCACAATAAATCTTTTTTAAGTTCAAAGGTAGGAAACTCTTTCCAATTGCATCTCATGTAATTCTCAATATATTCTTGACCTCTAAAATATTAATAGCCTTATGTTGGCACAACAAACTATAATATTTTAGTTAAGTAGGACCCTTCATTTCTATATAGTTATAATAAAATATAACTATCCTTGTAGTTACACAACAAAGTAGTATATCTAAAATATTGTAAATATCATTATGCACTAGATCAATATTACATCAGTCCCCATAATCGGTCTTGTGGTTGCACAATAAATCTTATATGGTTTATGACATAATAATGAACTAGCATGAAGGAAGGTCTTAATGTAGTGAATCAAAAGAATCCGTCTATCGAGCCGGCTTGATCTACAATCGAGCTAGCTCGATAGCATCTGGCTCGAGCACCACCTTCTGTCCACTTGAGAGAGCTAGCTTGAATCTGTCTCAAGCCAACTCGATCTCACCCCAAGCCGGCTCTACTACGTATCCGAGCTAGATTCCAATAGAATTGCCTAAGCATCCAATCTAGAATTAAATCAATCGAATCAGTCAGGTAAGTGGAAGAGAGGTGGGGGTCCCCTCGTTGCTTTTCTTAGACACCAATAAATTGGCTAGATCAGACAATGGAATTAATTAGAAATCATGTTCTCTTTACCAATCATGTGAAGGGGAATCTAGATTTCCCGAGTTAGGTTTGTTTAGATCTGATTATATCGAGAGGCATAAATCAAAATTTTTCTCTCAGATCTTAATCAGATCTGACACTTTTTTAGATCTGATTTATAATCTAATAATTAATAAAATAAACTTAATTAATTCTAAATTAATTTTTACCTTGATCTTGGGTAATCTGATTATCCGTTGATGATCCTGCGGAAGCTCTGAGGTTCTGAATCAAGCCACGCAAGCGCCTAGCCTCTACCGATATCCACTCGAGTTGGATATGGAGATCTTCTCTTTTTCTTTCTTTTCTTCAAAAATTAGATCTAGATTTGATTTAGAGGATCTTCAAAATACCTTCTGAAGATCACCCATCGTCTCTGCAACAATACTGTCTTCTTCCTTTTTCGTCAACCATTCCTTGCTTGACTCACACTAATCTGAGGGCCCAACTTCTTTGGGCTTGGAGAGGAGGGAGAGGGCCAGATAGTGGCATGGAGAAGGGAGAGGGGCAGCCTTGGGGCATGGCTTGGAAGAGGAGTTCTTTTAAAGTGGGCACAGATAGGGCCTTTTTGTAGACTCTGCTGCGCCATGCAGTGCTGCATCATCCCGGCCAATCGCGTTGCTTCGTTCAATCAGATCTAAATTTGATTGGTGGGATGACATCACCTGATCCAATCAGATGAGAGACCCATAGGTTCATTCTTAGATGGTTCATAAGACTGATCAAAGTAGATACCCAAGGGCCACCTAAGTAGAAATCAAGAAGTAACCTGGAGTCCCATCCGTATGGAACTCCAGCATCCCTATCCATGGGTGCACACCATCCTAGGTGTGCCCCCCTTTCTTTCCAATTTCGAGAGAGGGGATAATCCCCTATCTGCTGTCCAATAAGTTCATGACATATGGGAAGATGTCCAAGGGTCAAAGGTCAATGTTTGACTAAGTCAAAGTACAAGAATTAGCAGGTGACGGAAAATGGCAGATGTTGTCTTAAATTTATCTCATAATTTAAGACAACCCTTTTCTGACTTGGACAAGCTCAAGTCAGACAAGTAAAGGTACCTGAGTGAGCACAAACTCATTTGGCTCAGTTAAGACAACTTTTAAGATAGAAAAAGAAGAATGTTAAGCTCAATCGTATGCTAGCATGATTTCCTTGAACCTAATTGAATCTTATTCAAATCAATTAAACTGGGTTAGTCCAATTGATGATATCCAAATCCAAATCCTGATTTGTGTGACCCAGTTAGGTTTAGTTCTATATGGTAACAGGACATGTCATGATCTCCATCATCGACATCATCGAAACTCTTTTTGATGGATCAAAACTCTTCTGATTCAGACAACTTAGAATGATCGATCATCTAAATCATTCTAATTGCTCCCAAAATCCACTAATGACACCTAGCAGCATATGGTGGCAACCCATCAAAATTGAAAATGAACCTCTCGGTGTAGCTACTTGTGTGATTAAGTTCTTCTATCTTGAGCCCCGATCAGATTAGGGTTAAGGTGAACTCGTCAAACCCTAATTTCTATCATATGATTTAATCATTCGATTCAAGTCCGATGTGAAAACCTTAATAGAAACTCTTTCTATTATTTCACACTCTCTGCCATGGCGATGGGCTTATGGACTTGATTCTCATGATCATCATAGGGCTGCTCCTCATCCACCGAGGTAGATAGATTCCATCTTGGTGCAATCCAATTCCTACAATGAACATGCTATAGCCAACATACACCTCAGGGTTTCGAATGGCTAGGAGACTGAGTTATGGTGTAGTCAAACTATAACACCCTTAAGGTGAACTGTCGATGCACCTCAGGTCAAAGAACCAGACACACCACTGTAGCATCGATTCAGTCATCGACGAGAAGATAGACTTCCTAAAGACTACTCGAGATGGTCACGCTCAGTGCCCTCATTCTCTAACGAGTACCTGTACTCTCGCTCCGATGTCTCTACATTGTAGACTTAAGACTCATCTACTATAAAGAAGCGATTGTACACTAACCTTTCAGATCAATCGTCATCCTCGTGATGATCCTACGATCAGGAGCATTTTATGAGTTAATAAATGAAAATTCATGTCTCAAATTTTCAACTTTTGAAAATATGAATTATCATTACCACTAACTCAAGGGATGTATCACAGACACTAAATACAGTTATGTGATAGAAAATAATCCACTTTATTATTAATAGTCAAAATTATAATTTTGCCCTTAGAAGTGTATTACAAGTGTCAGCCAATTCTGGCTTCTAGGGCACTCATATCTAACAAACTCCCACTTGACCTAAAGCCAATTGGCTACAAATCTAAGTCTCATCTTCTCAAGGTGGGCTTTGATCTTCTGCTAGCCCAATGGCTTTGTAAGCGGGTCCGCCGCATTGTCTACGAAGTTGACTCTCTTGACCTCGACGTAATCCTTCTCGAGGTAATCGTGGATGAGGTGGTATCACCGCTCGATGTGCTTGGACTTCTAGTGAGACCTCAGCTCCTTAGCAAGGGCTATGGCACCATTGTTGTTGCAGTACAGAGGAATGGCATCAGATGGCATCGCTCCGATCTCTATGGAAAATTTTTTATACCAGAATACCTCCTTCACAGCTTCTGACGCAGTGATATATTCTGCTTCCATGGTGGAATCTGCTATCACTGTCTGTTTGAAACTTTTCAACTGACAGCTCCACCATTGCACATAAACAGACTCTCAGATGTCGACTTTCGATCATCTACATCGGACATAAAGTCCGAGTCTGTATACCCCTGGACTTAGAGTTTTTCATTACCAAAGACCAATAATATATCCTTAGTTCTTCTTAAGTACTTAAGGATACATTTCATAGAAGTCCAGTGTTCTTCACCTAGATTCGACTGATATCTGCTCGTGACACTCACGGCATGGGCTATATCAGATCGTGTACATAACATGACATACATGAGGCTCCCTATTGCTGAAGCATAAGGGATCTTGCTCATACGCCTATTTTCTTAGGTGTGCTAGGGCACATCTTCTTGGAAAGATGAATGCCATGCCTGAAGGATATTAATCCCCTCTTAGAATTTTCCATACTAAACCTCTTTAGTACTTCCTCTATGTATATCTTCTGTGAAAGTCATAGCATCCTATTCGGTCTATCTCTATAGACCTTAATTCCTAGAATAAAGGATGCTTCTCCTAGGTCTTTCATGGAGAATTCTTTAGATAACCATATTTTAACTGTGGTCAACATGGGAATATCATTTCTGATAAGGAGGATGCCATCCACGTATAATACGAGGAAGACAACAGCGCTTCCACTGACCTTTTTGAAGACACATGGCTCCTCCTCATTCTTGATGAAACCAAATAATTTGATCACATCATTAAAATGAGTTTTCCAGCTCCGAGATGCTTGCTTAAGTCCATACATGGACCTTTGCAGCTTGCAAAACTTGTGATCATCATCACTGGATGTGAAACCTAGTGTCTGTTCCATATAGATATCTTCCTCAAGATATCCATTTAAGAATGCCGTTTTTACATCCATTTGCCATATTTCATAATCGAAATAGGCTACAACAGTAAGCAATATGCGAATGGATTTTAGCATAGCTACTGACGAAAAGGTATCCTGATAGTCAATGCCCTCACATTGACTATAACCTTTTGCCACTAATCTAGCTTTGAATGTCTCCACATTCCCATCTACACCAATCTTTCTCTTGAAGATCCATTTACACCCAATAGGTACTATACCTTCTGGTGGATCTACCAAGGTCCAAACTTGGTTTGAGTGCATCGAGTCAATTTCTGACTTCATTGCCTCTAACAATTTCTCGGAGTCGATATCTAATATTACCTCGTTATAGGTTTTGGGATCATGACCATGAACCCCATTGCCTATGAGGAATATTTTTTCTACATCCTCTGAAATAGTACCTAAGTACCTTTCAGGAGGATGAAAAATCCTTTTCGATCTACGAGGTGGAGGAGGTAGTGTATGGATTGGCTTAACCTAATTTGGTTCCATTTGGTCCTTAGCTCATTACTCTTGTGAGACTTTCTCATCGAGCTTGATCTGCTTTTCAATGCCGCTATCTTGAATAAACTATTTTTCAAGGAAGATGGCATGTCGACTCATAATCACAATGTGGTCTTCTAGAATGTAGAAATAATATCCTAATGACTCTTTAGGATATCCTATGAATTGAGCTCTAAAGGACCTAAAGTCTAACTTGTCTGCTTATTTTCTTTTGACATGAGCCGGACAACCCCAAATTCTGAGATGACTCAGACTTGGTTTCTTACCATGCTATATCTCATATGGTGTGGTAGGAATAGTTTTAGAAGAAACCCTATTCAGTAGGTAAATTGCAGTTAACAAACAGTCTCTCCAAAGAAAATCAGGAAGGTCTATGAAGCTCATCATGGATCGGACCATATCTAATAAGGTCCTATTCTTCCGTTCTGAAACCCCATTGAGTTGAGGTGTTCCTGATGGAGTCCATTGAGAGACTATGCCATTTTCTTTGAGATAGTCCAGAAATTTCCAACTAAGGTATTCACCTCCTCGATCTGATCGAAGAACCTTAATGGTTTTTTCAATTTGCGTTTCTATTTCATGTTTGGATTCTTTGAACTTTTCAAATGCTTCAGACTTATGTCTCATAAGATACACAAAACCATACCTTGATAAATCATCGATAAAGGTTATGAAGTAGACTAAGTTGCCTCTAGCCAGCACATCAAATGGGCCGCACACATCTGTATGTACTAGGGCAAGAAGATCTGTGGCCCTTCCCCCATGTCCTACAAAAGGAAGCTTGGTCATTTTGCCATGAAAATAGGATTCACAAATTGGATATGACTCGAAAGTCAATGGACTTAATAGCCTAATTTTCTCCAATTTGTTAACCCTATCTTCTGCTATATGACCTAATCTTAGGTGCCATAGATATCTATCATTTGGACTATCACTAGATCGTTTTGATTTTATGGCATTCATATTCTGTTGAAAATTAAAAATAGATACATCAACATGTAACTGATAAAGACCGTTAATAAGGAAACCACTTGCAATTTTATTTCTTTCATAAAGAATATTACAATGGTCCATTAGAAAACTAATTACATAGCCTTCTAATGCAAGGCAAGAAACAAAAATCAAATTCCTGCTTGCTGTAGGTACATAATAATAGTCCTTTAATACTAAGTCTAAACTAGATGATAGTCGAAGAGGATATATTCCCATGGCCGTGACAGCAACCCTTGCTTCATTTTCGATGCATAGGATCATCTCACCATCCCTCAACCTCCTGCTATCCTCAAGACCCTGCATAGAAGTGCACAAGTGAGCACTAGAACCAGAGTCAAGCACCGAACTGGATATAGAAAAAATCGTAAGGTTAGACTCAATAATGAGCATACCTTCAGAAGGACCTGCCTCCTTCTTCTTTAGGATGGCTAGGTAAGTAGGGTAGTTCCACTTTCAGTGGCCATCTGTTGCAATGAAAACATTTTTCTTTATCAACGGCCTTCTTCTGCGGCTCTACCTTTTTCTTCTTTCCTCCTTCCACCTTTGGCTTTTTCGCAGACTTCTTCTTCTTTCCAAAAGATTTTCTCTTGGAAGAAGTCCATTCCATTGCAAGCACTGAGCCTTTAGAACCTTTCATGGAATGCTCAGCGGTAACCAGCATGTTCATAAGTTCGGCCAAGGAGTTTTGAAGTTTATGCATATGGTTGTTAATGATGAACTACCTAAATGCATCAGTCAAAGATTGCAGAAATATGTCATTCTATAGATCTAAGTCCAACCTCACTCCAAGCTTCTCAAGCTCTTCCAAGTCCTTGATCATCATCAGACAATGATCTTGGACTGACTGCCCATCACGCATCTTAGCCTTGAATAGTCATTTAGTGACTTGATACTTGGCTATGCGACTCTATTCACCAAACATCTTCTATAGGTGAGCCAACATTTAGCGAGCAGTCCTGATATCTTCATGTTGGTGTTGAAGTTCATCAGACATCGAGCCCAACATGTAGTATCTGGCCTTATTATCTTCGTCAGTCCACTTATCTAGAGATGCTCTCTGTTCAGCGGATGGACGAGCTAGTAAGTTGGGAGGGTTCTGATCCAATACATGAGTTAACTTCTCGGAACTCAAAATGATTTTGATGTTTCGGAGCCAATCCTTGTAATTTGGTTCGATCAGTCTATGGGTGTCTAGGATTCGTGCTAGTGGGTTGGATGCAGACATCTTCCTGTAAAGAGTCAATGTTTCTAGTTAGATATTGTAATTAAGACTTAACCAATTTATTTAGAAATTTTATTTTAAAATAAATTAGCTCCTACTATTTTTTTGGATCCCTACACTCCCTCTATAGAGATGCAAAAATCTCCATGATTACTGATTTCTAGTGGATGGTGCGGTCCCACCAACTGACTCATTACCTCACCTAACAGTTATTGGTGATGGGTTAGCCAATGAGTGAACAACTCTTGTTCAATGATTCTCTAATCATGATGCACCCAAACTTAGTCTCTAATTCATGAATCTCACCGTGTCCAAAATATTGATCCATTCCTTAGTTTGTTAGACCCACCATTTGCACAGATTGGATTCCTAATTGAGTCTCTCACCGTATCCAAAATATTGAGCCCAATTCATCCTCCAGTCCGTAGCATCCAATGCCTAATAGACATGGTTGCATCTTCCCGGTGCAACTGAGCCACTGTAACCAACCAAGAACAATCAACCTCGGGAAGGGCCCGCACATCTACAATGATCGAAGATCATGACTTAATCTTTTCTTAGAAAGATTTGAATTAGGTCTCATTAAACTAGACTTGGCATAGTCATAACTATTATGACTAACCTAGTGGCATCGGTTAGCTCGGTTATTGACCACCTTAAATTAGAACTGAGTCAACAAACACGGCCAGGTAAGTGAGACCGATGGAAGGAATATGCTATTAACTTGACAAGAATGCATTCGAGTCGAGTAGCTCCCAATTAAAAATCAGTCGGTCATATTTGCCAGACTTACCTTGGACACCAAATTGTTGAGACAAAACCAATCGGATTAGCCTATAATTCTGACTCTAACCACTGAGCCTAATTAGGTCTTAACTTGATCGATCACTTACGTGTCTCGATCTTGACCCAGACTTAATCCTATTGGCTGGTCAATTTAAGCATTATTGATCCCATCTAACCGACTCTTGATTCGGTTTGATCAATCGCTAGACCTAATTGAGCTACCCAAGCCCGAACCTAGATTTATGAATGTGTCTTAGATTTAAAATTTTTAATTTTAGATCTAATTGATATTTCATAAACTTAATTCATAATTAAGTTAGGGTTCTTAAATAAAACATGTAAATAAGATCCTAGGGTTTCAGAATCTAGGGTTTTGCAAAAAGTAAATTTTTTAATTTTTGATTAAGGACGAACGTGCAGCACCCCTACACATCATAAGAACACTCCATTGAATGAGAGGAGAGAGTCTTTAAGCCCTACTTTATTCTTATGATCGGACGGCCAAGGGGAACGCCTTAATCAGAAATATAACTAATCTACAAAAACAAATTAGATCTAAGCATATATCTCATATAAAAAATAGATCTAATTAAAACATGTTTTGTATATATCACATATATCATGCATGCATATTTTTCAGATCTAAATTATATCATAATCATCTAAAAAATTAAATTTAAATTTGATCATATCAAATAAAATTTAATCTAGACCTATTTGCAGAACTATTCTACAACTAGTCTAAACATGCAACTATCATATCTCATATGAACAATTAATTTTATTTTATTTTCTATTTTTAGATATAATTATAATATTTATAATATCAAAAAATAGAAAATAGATAGATCTAAAAATTATTTTTAATCAAACAAAAATTATGATCTAACTAGACTACACATAGAATAATTCTATTCCTAGTCCAGTTATGTATCTCATACATAGTAGATCTAAATTAATTTATTTAAATTTTTTAATTTTTTAATTTTAGATCTAATCACATCTCATGTGATATTTAAAATACTAATTAATTAGATTAAATCAGATCTAAAAAAAATTACAAGAATCTAGCTCTGATACTAGTTGAAGGGGAATCCAGATTTCCCGGGTTAGGTTTGTTCAGATCTGATTGGATCGAGAGGCATAATTCAAAATTTTTCTCTCAGATCTTGATCAGATCTAATACTTTTTTAGATCTAATTTATAATCTAATAATTAATAAAATAAGATAAATTAATTTTGAATTAATTTTTATCTTAATCTTGGATAATCTGATTACCCGTTGATGATCTTATGGAAGCTCTGAGGTTCTGCATCAAGCCACACAAGCATCTGGCCTCTATCGGTATCCACTTAGGATGGATCTTGTTAGATATATATGCCCTAAAAGCTAGAATTGGCTAACACTTGTAATACACTTCAAGGGGTAAAATTATAATTTTGACTATAATCAATAAAGTGGGTTATTTTCTATCACATATGTGTATTTAGTGTCTGTGATATATCCTTTAAGTTAATGATAATGATAATTCATATTTTCAAGAGTTGAAAATTTAAGACATGAATAATCATTATTAACTCATAAAATGCTTCCGACCATAGGATCATCACGAGGATGGTGGTTGATCCGAAAGGTTGGTGTACAATCGCTTCTCTTTAGTAGATGGGTCTTGAGTCTATGGTGTGGAGATACTGAAGCGAGAGTATAGATACTCGTTAGAGAATGAGAGCACTGAGCATGACCACCTCGAGTAGTCAATAGAAAATCTACCTTTCGTCAATGATTGACTCGATACTACAGTGGTATGTCTGGTTTTTTGACCTGAGGTGCATCAATAGTTCATCTTGAGGGTGTTATAGTTTGACTACACCATAACTCGGTCTCCTAGCCATTCGAAATCCTGAGGTATGTGTTGGTTATAGCATGTTCATTGTAGAAACTAGATTGCATTAGGATGGAATCTATCTACCTCGGTGGTAAAGGAGCAGCTCTATGATGATCGTGAGAATCAAGTTTAGAAGCCCATGGCCATGGTAGAGTGATATAATAGAAAGAATTTCTATTTAGGTTTTCACATCGGACTTGAATCAAATGATTACATCATATGACAGAAACTAGGATTTGATGAGTTCACCTAAACCCTAATTTGATCGAGACTCAAGATAGAAGAACTAAATCACACAGGTAGCTGCACCAAGAGGTTCACATTCAGCTCTGATGGGTTGCCACCATATACTGCTAGGTGTCACTGGTGGATTTTGGGAACAATTAGAATGATTTAGATGATCGATCATTCTAACTGTTCGAATCAGAAGAGTTCTGATCCATCGAAAGGAGTTTCGATGATGTCGATGATAGAGATCATGACATATCCCATTACCATATAGAACTGAACCTAATTGGGTCACACAAACAAGGATTTGAATCTAGTGATCATCAATTGAACTGATCCAGTTTAATTGATCTGAATGAGATTTAATTAGGTTCAAGGAAATCATGCTAGCACTCGATTGAACCTAACGTTCTTCTTTTACTATCATAAATAAGTTGTCCTGCCGGAGCCAAAAGAGTTTGTACTCGATCATAGGCCTTCACTTGGTCTGATTGGAGCCTGTCCAGGTTAGAAAAGGGTTGACTTATTTTGTAAGACAATACCTGCCATTTTTGGTCACTTGCCATTTCTCGTCCTTTGACTTTGGTCAAAAGTTGACCTTTGACTGGTCAAATGTTGACCATTGATACTTTGACTTCTGTCCACATGTCACGCACCTATTAGAGAGCTGGTGGGAGCTTGTCCTCCTATCAGAACCTGGCAAGGAGGAGGGCGCATGCCTGCTGGAGGCACTCAGGAGTCCCTATTGGACAGGGACTTCATCTCCTTATTGGATTCCAAATAGACTCCTCCTAAGAACCAACTTTGATTGGTCTTAGGCACCATCTAAGGAGGAATCCAAGGGACTCTATTCCCACCAATCAGATTTAGATCTAATTTCATAAAGGGTTGTGATTGGTTGGGATGAAGAGGAGTTGGATCACGCATAGTCTATAAATAAGACCCTACGCCCACATCAAAAAGCAATGCAATTCTCTATGCCCCAAGGCTGCCTCTCTCCTCTTCCTCCATGCTGAGACCATCTTCTCCCTCTCCTCTCCACACCCAAAGTAGTTTGGGATCTAAGTTGGTGCAATCTAGACAAGAGAAAGACGACAGAAAGCTAGAAGGCTGTGCTGCTGCAAAGGACAACTACTGATCTTCGAAAGTTATTTTGAAGATCCTCCAAATTAGATTCAGATTTAATTTTTAGAGATGAGATAGAGAAGAAGAGGATCTCTAGATCTAGCCTGAGTGGATATCGGTAGAGGCTAGGCACTTGTGTGGCTAGATCTAGAACCTTCTGCTGCTTATAGGATCATCAACGGGTAATAGGATTACCTTACATCAAGGTAAATTAAATTTAATTTAATTTATCTAGATTTTATTTTTATTATTAGAATAATAAAAATTAAATCTAAAATATCTTAGATCTAATTTGGATCAAAGAAAAAAAATTTTGAAATATATCTCTTGATTCGATCAGATCTGAATGAATCTGGTCTGGGAAATCAGGATTTTCCTTCAACTGATATCAGAGCTATGCTTCTAAAGTATTTAGATCTGATTTTAAATTTATTTTAATTAAAAAATAAGTGATTTTAGATGTCACATGAGATATGATCAGATCTAAAATCAAAAAAATTAAAATTAAATAATTTGGATCTAAGATTAGAAAATATGCATGACTAGTTCTAAAATAGAATAGTTCTATAGAATAGTCTTGCATGTTTTCAATTTAATTTGATTAAATCATATTTTAGATCTATTTATTTACTATTTTTTAATATTATAAATATTATAATAACATCTAAAAAATGGCAAATAAAAATTATTTAATTTTAACATCATATGAGATATGATTGATGCATGTCTAGACTAGTTGTAGAATAGTTCTACATAGTTATCTAGATTAGAATTTATTTTGATAAGATCAATTTAAATCTAATTTTTTAGATTATTATGAGATAATTTAGATCTAAAAATATGCATGATTCAATACATGAGATTCATGCAAAATATACCATGATTAGATCTAATTCGTATATGAGATATATGATATAGATCTAAAACTATTTTGTAGTATTACATGTTCCTGATTAAGATGTTCCTCTTAGCCATCTGGCCATAAGAACGAAAAAAGATTTCAAGGCCCTCTCCTCCCATCCGATGGGGCGTTCTTATGAGTTGTAGGGATGCTGCGAGTTCGTCCTATTAGATATATGTGCCCTAGAAGCCAGAATTAGCTGATACTTGTAATACACTTCTAAGGGCAAAATTATAATTTTGACTAATATCAATAAAATGGGTTATTCTTTATCATATATGTGTATTAAGTGTCTGTGATACATCCTTTGAGTTAATGGTAATGATAATTCATATTTTTAAGAGTTAAAAATTTAAGACATGAATAATCATTGTTAACTCATAAAATGCTCCCGACCATAGGATCATCATGAGGATGGTGATTGATCCGAAAGGTTGGTGTATAATTACTTCTCTCTAGTAGATCAGTCTTGAGTCTACGGTGTGGAGACACCAGAGTGGAGTACAGGTACTTGTTAGAGAATGAGGGCACTGAGCGTGACCACCTTGAGTAGTCATTAGGGAGTCTACCTTCTCATCAATGACTGACTCGATGTTGCAGTAGTGTGTCTGGTTCTTTGACCTAAGGTGCATCGGTAGTTCACCTTGAGGGTGTTATAGTTTGACTACACCATTACTCGGTCTCCTAGCCATATGGAACCCTGAGGTGTATGTTGGCTATAGCATGTTCATTGTAGGAACTGGATGGCATCAAGATGAAATCTATCTACCTCGGTGGTAGAGGAGCAGCCCTATGATGATCATGAGAATCAAGTCCAAAAGCCCATGGCCATGGCAGAGTGACATAAAAGAAAGAGTTTCTATTTAGATTTTCACATCGGACTTGAATCGAATGATTACATCATATGATAGAAACTAGGGTTTGACGAGTTCACCTTAATCCTAATCTGATCGGGGCTCAAGATAAAAGAACTTAATCACACAGACAGCTACACCAAGAGGTTCACATTCAGCTCTGATGGGTTGCCACCATATACTGCTAGGTGTCACTGGTGGATTTTGGAAGCAATTAGAATAATTTAGATGATCGATCATTCTAGCTGTTCGAATCAGAAGAGTTCTGATCTATCGAAAGGAGTTTCGATGATCATGACATATCCCATTAGCATACAGAACTGAACCTAACTGGGTCACACAAACAAGGGTTTGAATCTGGTGATCATCAATTGAACTGATCCAGTTCAATTGATCTGAATGAGATTCAATTAGGTTCAAGAAAATCATGCTAGCACTAGATTGAACCTAATGTTCTTCTTTTGCTATCATAAAAAAGTTGTCCTATCTGAGCCAAAGGAGTTTGTGCTCAATCAGAGGCCTTCATATGGTCTGACTGGAGGTTATCCAAGTCAAAAAAGGATGTCTTATTTTGTAAGACATTACCGGCCATTTTTGGTCACCTGCCATTTCTTGTTCTTTGACTTTGGTCAAAAGTCTACCATTGACTGGTCAAATATTGACCATTGACACTTTGACATTTGACCACATGTCATGCACCTATTGAAAAGATGGTGGGGGCTTGTCCCCCTGCCAGAACCTGGAAAGGAGGAGGGCGCACTCCACCCTAGGCATGTGCACAAGTTGGAGGCGCCTAGGAGTCCTTGTTGGACATGGACTCCATCTTCTTTTCGGATTCCAATTAGAGTTCTCCTAAGAACCAACTATGACTGGTCTTAGGCACCCGGGACTCTATTGTTAGATATATGTGCCCTAGAAGCCAGAATTGGCTGACATTTGTAATAAACTTCTAGTGGCAAAATTATAATTTTGACTATAATGAATAAAATGGATTATTTTCTATCACATATGTGTACATAAGTGTCTGTGATACATCCTTTGAGTTAATGGTAATGATAATTCATATTTTCAAGAGTTGAAAATTTAAGACAAGAATAATCATTATTAACTCATAAAATGCTTCCAACCATAGGATCATCACGAGGATGGTGATTGATCCAAAAGGTTGGTGTACAATCGCTTCTATTTAGTAAATGAGTCTTAAGTCTACGGTGTGGAGACATTGGAGTGAGAGTATAGGTACTCGTTAGAGAATGAGGGCACTGAGCGTGACCACCTCGAGTAGTCATTAGGGAGTCTACCCTTTTCGTCAATAACTGACTCGATGCTGTAGTAGTGTGTCTGGTTCTTTGACCTGAGGTGCATCGGTAGTTCACCTTGAGGGTGTTATAGTTTGACTACACCATTACTCGGTCTCCTAGCCATATGGAACCATGAGGTGTATGTTGGTTATAGCATGTTCATTGTAGGAACTGGATGGCATCAAGATGAAATCTATCTACCTCGGTGGTAGAGGAGCAGCCCTATATAATCATGAGAATCAAGTCCAGAAGTCCCATGGCCATGGCAAAGTGAAATATATAGAAAGAGTTTCTATTTAGATTTTCACATCAAACTCGAATCGAATGATTAACATCATATGACAGAGACTAGGGTTTGACAAGTTTTACCTTAACCCTAATTGATCGCGGGCCTTAAGATAGAAGAACTTAATCACATAGGTAGCTGCACCAAGAGTTCGCATTTAGCTCTGATGGGTTGCCACCATAAACTGCTTAGGTGTCACTGGTGGATTTTGGGACAATTAGAATAATTTAGATGATCGATCATTCTAGCTGTTCGAATCAGAAGAGTTCTGATCCATTGAAAGGAGTTTCGATGATGCGATCATAGAGATCATGACATATCCCATTACCATACAGAACTGAACCTAATTCGGTCACACAAACAAGGGTTTGAATTTGGTGATCATCAATTGAACTGATCCAGTTCAATTGATCTGAATGAGATTCAATTAGGTTCAAGGAAATCGTGCAAGCACTTGATTGAGCCTAACATTCTTCTTTTGCTATCATAAATAAGTTGTCCTATCTGAGCCAAAGGAGTTTGTGCTCAATCAAAGGCCTTCATATGGTCTGACTGTGAGGTTGTCCAAGTCAGAAAAGGTTTGTCTTATTTTGGTAAGACATTACCTGCCATTTTTGGTCACCTGCCATTTCTCTTGTTTCTTTGACTTTGGTCAAAAAGTCTACCTTTGACTTGGTCAAATGTGTGACCATTAACACTTTGACTTTGACCACATGTCATGCACCTATTGGAGAGCTGGTGAGCCTGTCCCCCTTGCCAGAACCTGGCAAGGAGGAGGGCGCAGGCCACCTACGCTGGCGTGTGCCCAGTGGAGGCGCCTAGGAGTCCTTGTTGGACAGGACTCCATTCTCCTTTTTGGATTCCAATTAGAGTTCTCCTAAGAATCAACTTTGACGGTCTTAGGCATCCTCTAAGGAGGAATCTAGGGGACTCTATTTCCACCAATCAGATTTAGATCTGATTTCACAAAGAGTTGTGATTGGTTTGGAGAAGAAGAGAAGGGATCACAGACTGTCTATTAATAAGACCTGCGCCCAACTCAGATTCTAAATAGAGTTTGAGAAACCCCATGCCCTAAGGCTGCCTCTCCCTTCTTCCTCCATGCCAAACTCACCTTCTCCCTCTCCTCTCCACGTCCAAAAGGAGTTTTGGACCCTGGTTGTTGCAATCCAGATCAAAGAAATGCGACTGAATGCTAGAAGGCTGCGCTGCTGCAATGGACGACTGCTGATCTTCAAAAGGAGTTTTGAAGATCCTCCAGATGAGATCCTGATCTGATTTCTGGAAGTATGACAGAGAAGAAGAGGATCTCCAGATCTTAGCCCAAGGGATACTGGTAGAGGCTAGGCGCTGCGTTGGCTAGATCCAACCTTCCGCTGCAAACAGGATCATCAACAGGTAATAGGATTACCCAAATACAGGTAAATTAAATTTGATTTAATTTATTCTATTTTATTTTATTTATTAAAATAATAAGAATCAGATCTAAATATATCAAGATCTAATTAGGATCAAGAAAAAAAAATTTTGAAATATATCTCTTGATCTGATCAGATCTGAACGAACCTGGGACATTCTC